>VWZS01010430.1:0-182013 GCA_013397075.1 Rhabdornis inornatus | reverse complement strand
TGCGGGGCTGAGCCGGGTCCCAATGCGGGACTGAGCCGGGTCACAATGCGGGAC
The DNA here is from genome assembly GCA_013397075.1 of Rhabdornis inornatus. NCBI lineage: Eukaryota > Metazoa > Chordata > Aves > Passeriformes > Rhabdornithidae > Rhabdornis > Rhabdornis inornatus. Next base: position 181,959 of record VWZS01010430.1, on the reverse strand, counting down.
TGAGCCGGGTCCCAATGCGGGGCTGAGCCGGGTCCCAATGCGGGGCTGAGCCGGGTCTCAATGCGGGGCTGAGCCGGGTCCCAGTGCGGGACTGAGCCGCGTCCCAGTGCGGGGCTGAGCCGGGCCACAATGCGGGGCTGAGCCGGGTCCCAGTGCGGGACTGAGCCGGGTCACAATGCGGGGCTGAGCCGGGTCCCAGTGCGGGACTGAGCCGGGTCCCAGTGCGGGGCTGAGCCGGGTCCCCCCTTCCGAGCGGGAAGACACCGCAGCTCCCGGTCTCGGGCTCAACTTAGCCAACAGCTGCATCAGTGCAGTGTCAGCCGGAGGGGAAGGGTTCTTCATCATCACCACCATCATTGCCGTCAACGTTATCAAGGGAACCGTTTCTTTCAAAATGTAGGCACTGCGATGCCCTTTTCATCTGGTTTTGGCATAAACTAACTTCGGGACCATGTATGCAGCGGAAATGCACTTTGCACTGAGTGGATGTGAAATCCTCCCCAGGATGATGTTGGGAGTAAGGGGGACAAAGGGAGGAGGTGCCCTGGGGATGTGCCAAAAGCACTGTCTGAATTTACCTCAGCTCCTGTCGACTGGCCAAACAGTAACCCCAAATCAGTTTGCCAGAAACTTGGATTATGTTCTACCAAAGCTGACCTCTGGATAACAGTAGCCCCTATGTCAATGAGGTTTTCTCTGATGGAGCACAGGCTTTGGTGATCCTAAGTTGTGACCTCACTTGTTATGAGCTGGAATAACCAGCCACATCATGCTCCATATCACACACCTCATGCCATGAGGTATGAATGTGAACACTGGTCTTAAAGCAGCTTCTGTCCTAAAAGCTCCCAAATGTGTAACTGGTCCTTTCAGGTCACAAAAGTGATGCTGAATTGCTGTATTGGAAGGTTACTAAGTCATTATAATTTTGCTTATGTTCACAAGGACTCCAAATGCCTGATTTCAAAGCAATGACATCCAGTTAATTGAACTTTGGGTAGATAGTAATTGTGTCTAATTACAGAGCAAGAGCTTTACTGCCTGGACACTGGTACCTGGCATGGATGAGTTTGCATGTTGCACTAAATGCACCATGAGTGTTATTGGTGACAGCCACGGTGGTAACAGGGCCCTTCTGCCCTGGAGTTGCATGAACTGGGATAGCAGAAATGGAAGATACTCCAGGCTTTAGTGGGGAGAGCCATTTCAAAGTGCTGTGAAGAGCAGGGGACTCCACCTCTCCTCCAAATTGAACAAATGGATGAACTGTTAGGAATCTGGTAAAGGAGAATCTCCGTGAAGAAAGAGGATTCCCCTGCCTCTGTAGCTGTCTGCGGGTTTTTCCTGTGTGCTGTGTTTCCTCCAAACTGCAGTGTACCAGCAGTCTTAAGACAGTTGCCAAGTTCGGAAACACACAACTTCAGATCACGAAGTACTCTAAAAGCAATTTAACACAGTCTTGAGAGGAGGAACTGTGAGTGGTGTTAGCTCTTGCCAAGGGTCTCTTTTATTCATCCCCTACCCAAAGGGCAGGAATCCAGCAAAGACTTTCTGCAGTTCATTCTGAATTAAAAAAAAAACAAAACAACCCAGAATCAAATCCCAAAAGATTCATGATTGGTTATTCTAGAGATGAGGAAATCTAAAAGTGAGAGAGGTCTTTGAATATACAATGAGTTCCTTCTGAAGGAAAGGGAAGGCCTGTGGCCTGTGAAGTAGGACAGAAGGTGGAGGACTGAAACTGGAAGGAGAAACTGAGGGAAAATGTGCCATGCACTGGAATTGCACCAAGTAGCAAAAACCCTTGCTTTCTTTGAAGTTGCATCCCGCACATATTGCAGGTCCTCCATATTCCAGGCCATTCTTAGTATGGCCAGTTAGTAATCGAGGCCATCTGGCTGCGTGGCTGAGGCTGTCTGAGCTAGATAAACTGACACATTTTGGAAAAGCCTCTATATGTGCTGCAGGCTTGTGACTGGTGTCCTTTTGAATTACTCTCATTCCAGCCCATGAAGTGTTTCCCTGGGAATGCTGTCGGGATATCATCATCCCTTGCTGGCTGCTGGCTGAGTTCCTGCTGTGCTTTGGCTCAGGGTGGCTTGCAGCCTGCCTGAGAAAAGCTGATGAAAATAGGGAAGGGAAAAGCCCTAAGCAGGCAGCAGTATAACTTCAGGCAGGATCACCCTGAGCCACCCTTGAGGGCTTGGAGGGTTTGGCTGTGCCAGGATGCTGGTGGGTAAGGGGGCAGCTGATTCCCTCCTGTGCCGTTTGTGGGCTGGGAGCCAGCGTGGTCCTGTCAGTTCTCCTGCGCTGGGAGAGAGGGCTTGGGAGGATTTAACTTGGCTCCTTTCCCTTGCTGTCATCTGCACTTTTTGTTGTTTTCTTCTTTTCTTTTGGCCTTGTATTAACAACCTGTGTCAGTGATACAGCACTGAAGCAATTTACAATTCATATTTAAGTGATTAAAAAAGTGCAGGACTAACATACCATTCAGTGCTCAACTGTATCACATATTTTTCATATCACTGACTGATACTGCTGTTTAGTTTATGTTTATGCCTAAAACTATAACATAAACATGGCAAGGTTTTGCTATGGGATCTTTGCATTCAGAATTTCCTGTGGTTGCAGCAGTAACCTCAACACATGCATATGATAGTCATGCAGTTACTATGTTAGGTTAAATGCTTCCTTCTGGGCAGAAAAAAAAAGAAAGAAATATTCTAGCACAGTAGAATACATAGAAATGCAACATATTTTCTTGTGTCACTGCAGACCAGCATGGTCAAGCCTCCCAGTTTTGAGGTGTCGTTCATGCAGAGTTGCAAACAACTTGGAACAGAGGAAATGGAGAAATACGAACTTGTGTATGCCTGTCTGTATCTGTTTGTCCAGTGAAGTATGAGCCAGAGGTGGAATTTCGTGTGCATTCATGAATGAAATAAGCACTGATGAAGGGTTATGCTTGGGGTGGTTATCAGGAGTGAAGAGGAGGGGATAGGATAATTGCTGGAAACCATACTAACAAGTCCTGCTTGCTGTAAGGAAATGAGTACTCCTGCCTTGCAACAGTGCCACTGCTACCTTTGAATGTAGACAAAAATGAAGAAAGGGCAACTGCTGGTGGCCTGGTCACCAAAAATAGGCAGTGGGTTGCAGTAGAAGATCACCTCTCCTCCTGTGAAATGTTGGTCCTAACTACAGGGTGCTTGTATATTTAGGTATCTGAAAACTGAAGAAAATGTGGTTATGTTATTTTATCATCCGAGCTTCAGTGGGTCATGAAAGCTTGTTGCTGAAGCTCATGAACAAAATGAAGTTTCTGAAGTTACTCAGTGCAGAAGAATCACTTAATCCTTGGTCATGTGTAACCATTGCAGTGATTTGGAGCAGTTGCTGTTGGTTCTGGAGTTTGCTCATTCAGTATTTTACGGCTGATTTGTTGCTGCAATATGGCAGACAATAAAACTTAAAACTAGGGAAGTTACCTGTTCCAAAACTGGCTGTGTGCTGTTTAACCCTGTTCTTTCCTCTTGCAGGAACAGACTCAATGCTTCACGGGAAGTGGCCCCAGTGAGCCTCCCGAACTGCCGGCTCATTAAAGGGATTGGTACGTGCTTGAAATAACCGAGTGCTTTGCTTTTGTCCAAACTTCTTTTGTAATGGCTTCTTAAAGCCAGCTTCCAAGCCTGATCCCAAAAAACAAAGTGCTGATTTGACTTTCGTTTGCTACTTGGACTTGGAAATAGGGAGAAACTGCAGGAAGAAAATGGTACTGAAAAACTAGTTCGGTGTAAGTTGGTATCTAGTTTATTTTCCTTTTCTTAAAATTGAGTACCTTGCAAACACTTGCCCATTGCTAAGCCACTTGGGGAATGATTTGGCTTTTAGATGAGGGTGTGCTGGCTCTTCAGGCACGTACCTACAGGAGACTGTCAGCTGGTGACATCTTGGAGATGGGACATGCTGCAAGGGTGGGAGCTCTAGGGGAGGGCCACAGGCACATGGCAAAGGAGCAGCTGCTAAATTCCAGCCAGGTTGTCCCTGCTTGGTGCCACATTTTGGGGATATTTCGGAGCTGGCTGGTGCCAGTGGCGGGCGGGAGCTCGGCGTGGTTGTGCAATGCAGCCGTGCGGTTCCAAAGAGCCAGGGGTCATGTTTGTCATCTTAGTCTGGTTTGCAGAGAGGTTTAACAGTGGCTGAAATGTTGACTTTGTACTTTGGGCCATGTGTTTAGCACACAGCAGCATTTCTGTCTTGGTTTTTTTCTCTCTGTTTAGAATAACCAGTTTATAAAATGGATAGCTTCTAAATTGATAGCTTTTTTGTGTCTCCTTTTCTCCCAAGAAAACTCAATGCCAGCTTGATGGCTAAGGATTTCCCCCTCCTTAGTACTTTGGAAATGTCTTAAATTATGTTGGATTTTTCATGCGTAGAAAGTCATTGGATAAACTTTTACAGCCTTGCCTTTGAGCTTGCTGAGTCAGTGAGTTGCTTTCATAAATCTAATTTCTTCCTTGTGTCAGGATTCAAACATCTTTATAAAGCCAAATTGCTGCTATGAATGAGTATATGCAGAGTTCTTGTGCTTGAAAATAGGTACAGAAAAAAATGGCATTAAAAATATTTCCAGGTCTTCTAGATTAAGCTGTAATTTACTCATACAAGTTTATGAATGATGCTTGTTTGATGGTGATTAATATAAAATAATTTCTGAGTAATTTTTAGGCTTATCACTATTGCAGTCTTTATAAGACTTTTTTGCAACATGATTGTTCTGTTGAAGAAAGAAGGAAACTTGGAAAAGATAAATATAGTTGCCTTTAATTTCTGAACAGTATCTTGGTTTTTGTGCCTGACATTTACATGTGGATTAGGTTATTTCTGAGATCCTGTCTCTGCTTAGAGGCAGTGGATCCATTTACAGAGCTTCATTTCGGCTTCTTGCTGGCTGCTCTAACACTGTCGCTTCACACAGAGAACTGTGTGAACAGAACACCTTGTCTTAGCTTTGCTCTGCAGTTTGCTGCTCATTAGTAAAATAAAAATGCCAAAAATTAGTTTAGTGTGTCCAGTGTGGCAGAAAGAGAAGTAACAAAGGATTGTGCAAACTCAGAAGTTGGCACAAAAGTTCACTCAAATGTTTTCTAAAACTCATTTGCTGTGACCAGGGGGCTTATGTCACTCAGGGTGACCAAGGATCCCTAAAACTTAAATACTGCCTAGGTAGTACTATTCAGACATGGGGTTCTGCTTTACTCACTAAGGTTGCTTATGTGAGTGACTTTGTGTAAGGATGTCTTTGTGCATGGACGTCGTGGCCTCCTGGGCCTTTCTCCTTTAAAATGCTAGGATAAAATTTAAAAAACAATCTCTCTTTATTTTGATATTTAAATCAGTCCTTCTGAACTCTTAAATGCTTTGTAGGTCCCAGAGTTGGATCAGCTGGATCTGAGCAAAATAATCTTAAACTATCCATTCTGTACATAGAAGAACAGATCTCTGTACAGTCTATGAATTATAAGTGATGGATCTATAGTAAGTGAAGCAAACAGAGTACATGGAAGACTTCTCTATTGGATCCTTTTCTTTCTGCACAGTTTCATCTTTTCTGTGTCTTTTTAAAGACTTTAATCTATTCTGCTTTTCAAATATTGTGCAATATAAACACAGATGCAAACATTGAACAAACAAAAATTGCAGCTTGTCCTAAGCCTCATTCATAAATATGTAGGAAAGGCTATATTTGCAGAATAAACACTAGCTTCTGACTTTTATTGGTGTCTCAGCATGTTACTGGTTTATAATAAACTAGCCATATCTCCTGTTCCAATTCCTAAAGTTCAAGAAGCTACTACAGAAGTTGCTAGAAATATTTGTATCTTTGCACAATTCGTGGGATACATGGGCAAAACAGTGTCACACTTTTGGACATGAAATCCAGATGGGTTTTTCGTTAGATACACCTGCAGAATACATCACACTAAGATAAAATAAAGAACAGCAAAAAGCCAGCATTTCTAGAGTAGGCAGCAGTTTTTCACACTATCTTTTATTTTTTCTTAAATGCCACCTCTTCAGATAATCCCATGGACAAGCTGGGCTCAGTGATACAATTAAACAACATATAAGTGACACCTAGGGAATAATCTCCTAACTCTCCTGGCCCATAGAGCACCTGCAGCAGCAGCACAGAGCTGTCCCAAAACAGGGCATGCTCAGTCCCTGAGCTGTGTGTACAGCCCCTCCTTGGTGGTGCTGGATCAGCAGGGCTGTGCTGAGTCAGCGTATTCCACTGCTCCCCTGACACCACTGCCTTCCACACATTCCAGGACCCGGCCATGGAGTGCCCAAAATGTGCTTTGTTGGGCAGTTTCTCTTGAAGCAGTTGGGTGCAGGGCTCTCAGAGCCCTCTTTCCACAGGAAACTTGTAGTTTTTAATGATCTGCTCCCAATTAGCCTGCTCGTCTTTCTGCTTGGCAGCCTCACTGATTCAGTAGCGATAAACGATTATATCTCTGTTTATTCACTCACCAGTGTGTGCTGCCAGTGAAAGCTGTCTGTCCAGCTCATGTCACCATGGCAATTGAGCCTCTCAGCATTTATTTATGCTGTTATCCTCACAGCATTCCTGGGAAGTGGAGAATTGCCACTAACCCCATTTTATAAATTAACCCAGACTTGAAGAGACTGGGACAAAGGAAAAGAGTTTGTGGCTTAAACCAGAGTGTAAGCTGAGCTGAGGAAAAAAAAAGCCGAAATTCAAAACTTTAATTGGAAAATACAGGCTCTAAATGTCTCTGGACACATCAGTGCAGATGTTGTCTCCTGCCTGAGTTAGTCAAAATTCAGAAACAGAACCCAAGGGTGGGATAACAGCTGACTACTCCCAAAATGCTTCTTCAGACGTTTTGCTCTTCAGGAGGCAAGGATACTCTGCTTGTTGCTGTCATAGGATGGAGCAGGAACTTGCTGAGGCTGAGGAGGAGCTGGCCCTGGCCAGAAGTGGGAAGTTGTGCCACTGCATCTTCCCAGGGCTGAGCTGGGGAGGAGCTTTCCTGGATGGGTGAATTTGGGGTTCTGGTTCCTCTTCACAGAGGCAGTCAGTGATCCCAGGATAAATTGCAGCCCAGCCAAACCAGTGCTTGGATAAATAGGAGTTGCTTAAAAGCAAATAGTAAACCCTGCTCAAATTTTCAGGTGCTTCCTTGGGAGGGGGTGTTGAGATGCAAGGGATTTTGTGACCCATGCAGGCTCACACGTGTGGCTGTGGCAAAGCAGGAGGATGTGTGGAAACATGGGACAAGCTGGGTGGAAAAACCTTGTGTTGATGGCTCTGATAAAGAAAACCTGCTGAAGAATTTTCTTTAAGCAAATGCTCCTGAGTGGTTTCCCTCATCATCTGGAAAGTGGCTTGTGAGGAATGCTGTTTTTGCTGGTGATTTGGAGAAGAGAGGGGAGGCTTCTCAGGGGAGTGGTGGAAACGTGGGATGGCAAATGGGCTTCAGCATTGGACTTAAAGATCTTTGGAGAGTGCTTGATGAAAGCCTAAAATTGCTCTAGTGTTCTTACTAAAGGGTTTTTATTTTATCTTCCTTTCTTAGCAGGGAAAAATATTTCAGGAGCTACAGGAACTGGCAATATTGGAAGTGATTACCTGTTGTTGAAAGTGAGGTCTAACTATGAAAGCCCTTAGCTGTTATAGGTATGGTAGGTTCTCTGTCACTTGAGAGCTTTAACTAAATATTTGGCAATCCATCTTTGTGAAGTGTCCCAGCTCAATCAGGAGAATTAATGTGCACAATTCCCACAGCTGCCTTATGCAAGCCTGAGGCCTGAGTCATGGATGTGGTCCTGCCCTGGAAATCTCCATGCTCACACTAATTGCTTGCTGCAGAACACATCCCCAGGAGCTGGTGATTCATCCCACACCTGGTGATTCATCTCACATCTGGGGGCACATGGAGCTGGGTAGGAGACCGCCTGTCCACTGCAAGGGCACCCCTAGGCCCCCAAAAGAGGCAAACCCCAGTACTATTTCCTAACCTGATGTGCTGTCCTCTGCTACCACTTTTAACACAGTGTGATCTTTTCCACCAAACTTCATCATGTGCATGGTCATATCAGAAAGGGTCATTCATGAGAGCTGGAATTGCACTTAATATGGAGTTTTTTCCAATGGGAAATACTTAATGTCACCTGAAAACCCCTGTTTATCTCTGTTTTGCAGAAACTGGTTCAGAAGACATCGACATACTTCCCAATGGACTGGCTTTCATCAGCTCTGTAAGTTCCCATGCCACCTCCCCATGCTGGGGCTTGCCTGCTTCCTTATCTGCAGAAGCCACAGGTGAAAACAGCAGGAAGGGCTCTTTTCTACAAGGCTGACTGGCTTCCAAAGAACAGTCTTGTGTTGGCTTAGCTGTCATTTCCCTCTGCTTGAGCAAGCATGCTTCTTGACGCAGAAGTGGTGTTGGTGGCTCTGACACAGGTATCCTATCACACTGACTTACCTGGCTGCATAACCTTGACTTTCTTTCATGCTCCTTCACTGAAATGTTGAAATGTCAATCCTCTGCCATGTTAAGAAGATGTGTTCATTCCCTAACTTAAAAAAAAAAAAACAAACAAATTTTATGTATCAATTTTGCTGTTCCTGATTTTTTTTTAGCCTTTAGGTTTTCAACCTTTTCTTTGCAATTAGGATGGCTGGCGATTATTTTCTAAAACAAAAGCTGATGTTCTCATCTATGTGCGCCAGGGGCACCGAGGTGACGATAATGTTGTGAAATCCATGCCAGGAATTGTGAGTTGCTGCATTGCTGCTGCTTCCCATGGCTTCTCCATGTGTGATGCAGTCAGTGATGCTGCATCAGTTTGTCCCCAGTGTGTGGCATTTTGCAGACACACGATGTGTGGCTGCAGTGAGGGGCTGCGGTGCCTTGGGCACGGCTCCTTGTGCCCCACACAGCCAGGGGGAGCAGAGCCGTCCCTCCAGCTCCCTCACCTCTCTGCAGGCTGAAGCAGAGGGACAGACATCCTCCTGTGTGCTGGCAAGTCTGATCAAGGCCCCAGCTTCTTCAGCCCAGTGATGCTCTTGTTTACCTTTCATCCAGGAATTATTTTCTTATGTTTGGATTCAACAGGGCTTGAAATATCCAGGATTAAAGAGCTTTGCTCCAGATAAGCCAGCTGAAATATTTTTGATGGATTTGAATGAAGACAATCCCAGAGCAGTGGAGCTGAGAATCAGCCGAGGGTTTGATCTGGCATCATTTAACCCTCATGGAATCAGCACCTATATAGACAGAGGTAAAGAGCTCGAGGTGGTGGAAAATATCAGCCTAAAGAGCACAATCAGGAATCCCTTTGCAGCCTTGCCCTGCACCCCCAATAGCTGTTCTTGCTGGAAGACAAAAAGATTTGGGTTTTTTTACCTTTGTTTTGTTCTTTCTAAATGTCAGTTGCTAAAGGAAACACACTTGTGCATAATTTCAGTCTGTCTGAAACAGAAAAGGTGCCATGGATATTAAAAGGAAAGAAAACATGGTAAAAGTTAGAGTTGAAAACCACAGAAAATTGATTTTGTGTTTACATCTGTCTCACACTGGGTTCAAGTATTTTGGAGAGATACATCCTTCACCAACTAGTAGTGCTCAGAATGGAAACTTTTGTGGCAAAACAGTAAATTATCAAATCTCTGTAAATTACCAAAAACTCTGTTACTCTTCGGCCAAGCCAAGTTTTCATCTCCAAGATATGTTCTCCTATGTCAGGCTCTGATTACCAATAAAGTATCATTTTACCTGTCCTTTCATTGGGGGTTTTAGCAGAGCAATTAGAATTTTGCAAATATGAAGAGAACAATTGCTGCAGCTTGACCTGCATCCCCATACAGTCACCCTTTAAGGGAAGGTGTTGGAAAGACCAGTGGTGGCTGATGTAGGGTCCTACCAGCAGGGCTGGGCAGATGGGCTGCAGCCTTGCACAGAATGCAGGAAGGGGATGCTCCTTCCACTCCCCCAGAGGATGTGGCAGACAAACCCAAGAGACAAAACTACCCTGGCCACAAAGCGTTCTTCCAGCTGACTGGGGCTGTTTCATGGATTGCAAAACCCAGTGGCTTGGGTATAAGGATGAGGTGGTAGTTTCTTTCTTCTTTGGAAGAAATACCAAAAATCTAGTTAACACAGCAGTTCCCTGTAGAGCCAGCCTGGGAGAAAAGGAGCTGGAGATGTGGATCCGGTTCCAGAGGCGTCTTGTAGAACGTGGGTACTTGTCCCTCTGCCTCTGCAAGCCATGAGACAAATGCACCAAGCTCAGAATGCGCTCTGTACTCGAGGCTGCCTCAGGCTGGGGGTGCTCAGCCTCACAAGCTGTTGCAGACAATTCAGCTGTTTCCATTTCTTTTCCAAGATGACACCGTGTACCTCTTTGTTGTGAACCATCCCCACCAGAAGAGCACAGTAGAATTGTTTAAATTTGTAGAAGATGACAATTCTCTTGTACACCTGAAAACCATTCGACATGACCTTCTGACAAGGTATTGGACTCAAATACAGTCTTCCTCCAGATCAGGCTGCATTGGTGAAATCCAATGTAGGATGACTTTTAGGTTTAGGCTATTATTAATATATTTCCTCTTTAACCAGCACCCATGTTTCTCTTACTGATTACTTCTTGTCTGTGTAATCAAAAGCAGTGTTTCTCCAATCTCTTCTCTAAATTAGATTTTTAAAAGTTGTATCACTCAATTAGTCTTAAGCACTGCTGTGATTGATGCCAGTGAATTAACTTGGCATCCATTTCTCCTTTGTTCATGTAACCCATGCAGATATGAGTCTCCAAATATTTTATTATCTGGATTTCCTACATTGTAAAAATAAACATACAGTTAGCTTTTTCTGCTTTTTTTTTTAATACAAAATTTTTTGGTCTGTCCTACTGCAATATGATTGTAAAATATACAGCCAGATTGATAAAAGTTGTCACAATACCTACTTGTTCTCTGTTTTCTACTTGAATGAAATGAAAAAGAAAAAAAAAAGAAAAAAAAAGAAAATAATAATAATAAATAACTTCCATGTACTTACAGACAGGTAGCCAGATCTCTAGTTGATGCCATATGGTCCTGTTCAGGTCTCAGCATTGCACAGTCCTGGCTCATAGAAAATAGAAGTAAAAAGTATCTAAATAATTTGTTGACTACTTGAAGTACATCTATAACTGCAGCCTCTTTATGGGTATTGATGACCATGTAGTCTGGGCAATCCTAAAATGCTCCTTCATACCTTCTGAATTTTTTTTTTAAATTTCTCCATGTCTTTATTTCTTTTTTTTAGTGTGAATGATATAGTAGCCATGGGACCAGACAGCTTCTATGCCACCAATGACCACTACTTCACTGACTTCCTCTTGGTGTTCTTAGAAATGTTCTTGGGTTTAACCTGGTCAAATGTTGTTTACTACAGTCCAAAAGAAGTTAAAGAAGTAGCAGCTGGGTTTTATTCGGCCAATGGAATTAACATTTCACCTGACAGAAAGTAAGTTTGTCCTTACATTAGATTTGGTTTGATCACATGGAAGTATCTGGATTTGTGCACATGGTACCTCTGTGGTCAGGTGTCTGAACTGGTTCATGTAAGGGAAGGTGCTGCCTGTGCAACACAAGTGATGCAGAGTGTTTGTAGCACAGAAGTTTTGTGTCTTGGTGTTTACCAGCATTGTTTGCTGCATTGTGTGGTACTTCATAGGCAATAAGGTGAACAGCTGCTGCATTTTAACCAGTTGATACAAGAGTTTGTGTGTCTTGCTTGCAAGGATTATTAGGGCAGGGTTTCTGCAAGCAGGGAGTGCTCTACAGTCTTGTATCTGTATGACTGAGTAAACCAGTCCTGTGGTGTGGACAGGTGATTTAAAAAAAAAAAATTGTAATTGTGACTTTCTGGCTCCAAGGCTTATTTCAGTGCTGTAATGGAAAAACTGGCACAGTGTGAAGCTACACTGGCACTTCAGCAGGTTGGCTTCAGTGCCTTGTGGCCAGCTTGCAATGTCTGTCTGTGTGTGGGCTTGCACAGGAGGAACTGCCTGGTTTTGGTGTCTGCTTACTCATATACATTAAGAGCTGCTTCTCTTTGTTTTGAAGGTACATCTATGTTGCAGATGTATTGGATCACAGTATCTATGTCATGGAAAAACATGCTAACTGGAGTTTAACCCATGTGAAGGTAAGGTGCTGCTATTCTATAAAAAAAGAGGCAAATGTGGATTTTGGGCGAAATAGGTTTGATGAATGCTTGATATTTCAGCATGATCATATGTAAAGTTCTGATCTGAGTGGCTCCTGCTGTGGGTTTGCAGAGGTGCCTGCACACCCCGTTACAGAGCTTCAGGTCTTCCACCCTCCCACCAACAGCCAGGGAGGAATCCTTGGGTGTGCTGTTGAGCTGTAGTTGAAGTCTGCCTCAGGCAGTGTGGATCAGACCACTGAAAGCATCCACAGAAGTGTAGGTGTGAATGAGCTGATGGGGGAAACTCAGAGCAGCAAGCAGGTTTCTCACAGTACAGGGGTGGGGATGATGCATACCAGTGGAAAAGAAAAACAGAAATGTCAGAAAAGTATTTCTAAAAAAAAGATCAGTCTAAGGTGTGTCAGATGAGACAAGTCTGTTGGTTATGTTGTAGTTTACTTCCAGGATTTCTGACAGATTTAACTTTTTGTTTTTCCTCTGTGTTGGATAGACGCTGCAGCTGGACACTCTGGTCGATAATTTGTCTATTGACCCTCGCACTGGAGACATCTGGACAGGGTGTCATCCCAATGGGATGAAGCTGTTCTACTATGATCCTGAAAATCTTCCTGCATCTGAGGTGCCTTTTGGGAGATATCACTGGTCTCTTGGCTATGTCTGTGCCAGAAAGTTGTTTCGTTCAAATTATGCTGGTATAACTTAACTGCATTTCATAGAAAGTGCCTGGCACAAAGTGCCTTTGTTAGAGCAAAGACCAAGCTGCCTTCTGCTTTCAAGTGAGAGCCTGAACAGGATATACTCACTAACAAACGCCTATTCAGATCCTTGGGCAACAACTAAATAATTTCCAACCAGTAGCTCAGTCACTTTGGACTCAGGCTGCTTTGTGTGCAGCTGTGGACATGCACACAGATTCTGAAGAACTGCATTGATTACTGGGCCAGCACCTCTTGGTCAAACTAAACATAATTGACTGAGTGCAAAGCGTGACCAGAACGTGTCCACAGGAAGGATTAATCTGTGCAAGTGTAGTTCACCTGTAGGTTAGACTGTAATTCTTTCTATGAAATCAGTGAGATACTGGCATTGGAGTGATAGTGGCTACAAGTGCAGCTGGCTGCTGTCCATTTGATTTCAGCCTTGTCTGAAGCTCCCTGTAAGACACTTCTCAAAATTATCATGTTAAATAGCAATAGATTTATGATACTAGGCAGTTGTGTACTCTGTCTGGGAGAAATGTGAAAATAAGAAGATACTAACTAACTCTTAGTCTGGAAAAAAAATGTGCAGGTACCTAGTGGTGGGGATGACTGCCTTTCTTCCTTACAGATGTTGCACAACAATTAAAAAAAAATCAGTGTTCATGGACCATGCTTAACTAAGGGCCCTTTCACAGGAATCACATGGTTGCAATTATCAGCAGCTGGTCATCCTAACTAATTTAACACGTTGATGTTCCCCTATCCCTGGAGCATTGTCACCTGTGACCATTTCAACAGATGTATCCTCCCGCTCTGGCAGGTCCTGCGCATCCAGAACATCCTCTCGGAGGAGCCCGTGGTGACACGTGTCTACTCTGACAATGGCTCTGTGCTGCAGGGAAGCTCAGTGGCATCCACCTATGAGGGAAAACTGCTCATTGGCACAGTCTTCCACAGAGCTCTCTACTGTGATCTATAGCTCGTCACGGGCAAGACCTGCTGCTGTGGAAAGGATCTGATTCCTTGGGAACTCACTTAGATTCTGCTAGATCTGCTAACAACAAGACTGTTCCAATAAAGGTTAACTACAGTAATGGAAATGTATTTTAGCCTCCCTCTCCAAAATGAGACTTCTACACAATAGTAAAGGAAATGGAAGTGAAGGTGAGAAATTGGTTTATCTGTGTGATGGGGAGAACCCCATGTTTTTAACACAGGGTAACCCCGAAGTTCAGTTTCAGATTGCAAATGACTAAACTATCGGACACTGAACTATGTGCTGGCTGGATTTCTGGTTTGTTGTTTGGTTGATTTTTTTCCCTCATGGGAAAACTGATTTTGTAAATGAGAATTGCTGACTACCAGTGTGGTGTGCATTCTTGTCACGACCCCTGGGCCTTCCCAGGATTTGTACTGGGGGTTTTTCTTCCAAAGCTTCCTGTTGGCTTTCCCTAATGCTTCCAAAATAACTGGAAGGAGAATAAATGTTATTTCAGTCTCATTCATTTCCCCTTCCTCCTTAAAGCTATTTCCTAATGTTACTTCAGTTTCATAAGTCTGTTTTAATCAAATGAGAAAAGAGTAGACCATCACTTTGGGGAGGTTTCTTACTGGGTCTTTCAAATGGAATTTAGAAAAGCTTTTTCTTTCCTCTTAAAGAGTGGGAAACATCTTCTGCACACCTTCAGCAGGAAGTGCATTAGCAGTTCCTATTGTCTGTCACCATGAAGGGAGCATTTCTGGGCATTGCAGTGACTCCCCTGAGCCATGGTCACACATGTTCTGTGTTTAACTTCAGTTGGTGTGGAGTCGATTCCTGTGGCACTGCTGTGCACCGGCAGCCCTTCATGTTTACCTGGCATCAGTTACTGACTTTTTGCACTGCCAGAAGCCCCCCCAGGTTTCCTTCAGCTGGTGTTTTTGGGATGATGTTAGCAGTCATTTGCAATGAACTGAACTCAGTGTCTTTTGAAGCTGGAGCTCATGGAGTGAGATCTTCTTGCTTTTAGTGTAGATGTCCTTAACCTCAGAGCAGCTCCTGCTGTGCTTTCTGTCCTTCTGAGTTCCCACCTGTGATCAGCTCTCCAGTTTTGTGAGAGCTGCTGGCATTCAGCTAAAGGCTGTTTGTGGATCTCTCCTGCTGGGGTTTACACTGTGCTGCCTGTACCTGCGTGCATTGGCCCTTTTCAGCATCTCGGCAGCCCCTCCAAATGCTTCCACCAGACAGGTATCTGTGATGGGCACCAGCCCCTCTGCATCCTTCAGCTGATGCAGTAGCTTTTCCTCACTGCAATTCTTCCACCACTGTGGAGAAGAAACACAGGCTGCTCCTGAAGTGCAAGCATGGGAGGAGAAAGAGCCAGTCCCTTGGTGCTGATTGCTAAGCTGGCTTTGCTGTTCCCTCCTGCCATCTATTCCTGCACCAGCCACAGCTCCTCGAATCTGAAGAGTAATAGCCTGGAAAACACAGGAGTGCTTCTGCCTTTAAGACAGACCAAATAACCTGCTCTGTAGAGGTCCAAACACTGAGATAAGATGTGGAGTCCTCTTCTGTCTATGTTTTGCTGTTCTGGCTGAGAAGAGGCAGTACTGCAGGCTGAGGATAGGGTGAGCCGTGGCCCTGAACAGTTAATGTGTTTACTGACACCTCTTGGCTCCTGCACCTTTCCTTTCTAACAAGCCTAATGGCTTTTGCCCACTGGTAGGAAGAGTAACTGCTCATTTCCTGAGCAAAAGGGACAGCTCTAATGAGCAGGAAGTCAGTGCCAGGGCTTGTGGCTGGGGCTGTGTTGCTGTATGGGAAGGATGGTGTCTTCCCACTTCCTCTGCACAGCTGAGTGGGCTGTGGGTCTTGCCACATCACCTCCTGCCTCCAAAAAGCCTCTGAGTGGGCTGTGGGTCTTGCCACCTCACCTCCTGCCCCCAAAAAGCCTCTGAGTGTGCTATGGGTCTTGCCACCTCACCTCCTGCCCCCAGAAAGCCTCTGAATGTGCTATGGGTCTTGCCACCTCACCTCCTGCCCCCAAAAAGCCTCTGCTCTACCCCAAGCCCCCATGCTGCCACTGGCTGGCTGGCACAGACACTGTGATGTAAGGCACATCCCTGGGCACAAGAAGTTGTGTGAGGCTGAGGAACAGCCAGTGGCGTGTTGGCCCTTCCAAATGCCAGCGGCTTCCTACACACCTGTGTTACCAACAGTGATCCCTGGTATTTCTGATGTTTTGTATCTAAGTATCAGGTGCTGCAGAGGTCAGTGATGGCTGGAGGGGCAGACTTGGGTGTCAATTAATCACACAGTTAATGTGGCTCTGCATTAGCAAGTCTGTGCACAAACTGTGCTTACAGCTCCTCTCCAAAATACTCGGCTGATCTGGGGACCTGAGCACTGCCGAGGCTTCACTGCCTGCCCATGAAGGCTTTGGTGACAAGGACTCATCTGCTTGGATCACAGTTATGAGTCTATTGCTGCCCATGGTGTGCAGCCCTTCCACAGAGCAGAGCCAGCCCTGAATGAAAGCAGCTTTTGTCTTATCCCTTTGCTGTACTTTGGCATTACCTAACTCTGGCTTTCCCACTCCTTACTTAGTAACTTCTCTCCCTGCAGGACACTTTCAGCTTCCCTCCTAAGTGGTGTACCTTCTTACAGGAACTTGTAATCCATTTTCAGCCTTGAGGAGCAGATGTTGTTCCCAGAGCCCAAGCTGAAAGAACTGGTCTGAAGGAAGTAAGGAGAGGTTGGGCTAATTACTCATTTGTGATTAGCCATCAGTGGCTTGCACTAGCATTCTGAAGTGATTATTCTAGGATTGTGCCACTTCTTGTTCTGAAGTGCTATGTTCTGAAGAGTTATATCATGTATCAGAGCAGTGACACAGCTGAAATGCTAATCAGTCACCCTGCAGGTCCTGGATTTACTCTCTGGTTGTAGAAGTGCAACAGCCACTTCCCTCAGCAGTGCAGAAATAACCCTCCAAAACATTACTGTCACATTTTACTGTTTAAAACATCTTCAAATGAGCAAATCTACATGTTGTTAGATCTTGTCAAACTTCTATTTTTTTATTGGTTTTGGCCTTTCAGAAAATCAAGACTGTCTTCACTCGTCGCTGGCTTTTTTTTTTATTGTTCTAAACTACCTGTGCTGAAGATTTTCCCATTGGTCTGCCTCCAGATAGAACCATGGGCAAGCGAGGGGCCATATCTTTTCCTGCAGCATTTGAGAGGACAGACATCACAGCTCTCTGCTGTTACTGACAGTGACATTCTGAGCTGAGGCGAGGAGGGCAGGTTGGCATTGCCAGCCTCCTCCACAGGTATCCCAGCCTTGCAGGGCAGAGGTGGGAACTGCAGCAGGGCCACCAGTGTTCAGGTGCTGCTGGGCAGGACAGAGACAGCAAGAGCCAGGGTACAGCTTCTACCTCCTGGCAGCCTCAGTGCAGAAGCAGCAGTGGTGGAAGATGCAGCTCAAGCCTGGCCTTGGGCATAACCCATCATCTTTTAACACGCTGTAGAGACTGGAGCAGCTCTGGGCATCTCCAAAAACCAGCTGCAGCTATCTGAGACAACTTGCACAAACAAGACAGACATGTATAGATGGCTCCAGGCCTAGGGAGCTGCTGAGCAGACACATTTCACATGCCAGTTGTGGACCTGGAGCCTCTCAGTATATCTATTTTAATTATGCTAATAATTTTATGAATTGAGGATTCTTATCTTCTTGCAGATGGTGGCTGTATTAGAGGAAGGTTAAGATTTATGATTCAGTCATTGGGAAACACAAACTGGGTTAGACAGATTAAGTGCACAGTATTTGGCCTAGATTCTGCCAGATGTAAATCCACTGAAATGACTACACAAATTGCACAGTCTGTGCCCCTCATTTTGCCTTAATGCTTTACTAAAATCAAATAAATAAAAGACATATTAAACACATTCAGTAAAAGAACTGTTGTTCTTCAAATGTATAAAATGCCCATTATAACTAACCTACACTTGAGTGTAAAGTGTTTTTATGTAATAAAATCAATCCAGATCTTTTAAACACACAAACATTGACCAGTATCAATGAGAAGGTAGCCTATTTTTACATCAACCTGCAGCAAAAGACTGCATGCTGCATTTCATCAGCATATGAAGGAAAAAGATCCTTTTTTTCCCTCAATCTATTTTTTACTTCTTTCTACATAGTTACAGAGTGTAAATGAGACCCACTTGGGGGCTTGTGAATCATGCCAATTTGGCCAAGAGCTAGGATTAAAATAATCTTTGGCTGAGCAGAAGGAAGCAAAGAAAAAGTAGGGCAAGGTACATATTTCCCTGACCCCCCTAGCCTGACCCATGCAGCTGTCCAGTCATCCTCACCATTTATTATTTCTTCTGGAATGACCAAGAAAAGGGCAGAAAAGTGAGAACTCATTACAAATTCTAATAAAGATTCAGGATTTCTCATTTTATTGCATTCGTTGTCTAACAACAATAATACTCATTGGCAAGAAATTTATTTACACTAACAAATTAACTTTAAACCACAAGGCTTTGTTGTTTGTATTTCAACTGTAAGAAAACAAAGGGCCACCATGATGTTTTCTTTTGATGTCTCCCAAAAACTAAATATTAAACAAAGTTATCTTGGGGAAAACTCAACAATCTAGAGAAGTTCATATCAACCAAGCACAAGAGAACAAGCTCAGACATGGCACTACTGTGTCCTTCATGCAGGTGATCAGACACCAAGATGTCCAAACAAAAAGTTCAGGATAACATGCACTTCATATACATTTGACCTCTTTAAAAAAAGAACAGAAAAAGGAAAAAATCTGAAGCACAACTATCTCTTTAACCATATAAAAAGAAACAATGTAAGAAGCCAATTTTTACAGTAAGCACAGTGCATTTGAGTCTTTTAGCTGCCTGGTCTTCTAGCAATATGTGCAACACTTGTCAGTGACCAGTAAGATACCATTACAACATGACTGGGAAATATGAAAGCAGTTGTTGAGTGAATGTGTATGGGAAAGTAGAGTCAGAAGTTGTTCCCTGTGCACTCTTCACTTCCAAATGGGCTGGTTACTCCTTCTGCCTGGTGCCCTGAGATCCCCCTTTCCTTTAGACACTTCTGCACAGGGACCAAATCCACTTCCACTAGTGGCAGTGGCAAAGCTCCCACCGGAAACCCAGCAGGAGCCCCAGGCAGCTGCTTACCCTTCCCCAGGGTTATGTGGGTTGGATCTGATCTCATGAGCTGTGAGCCCTCCTCACCTCTTTGGAAGAAGAGACCTGCCTAACTCAGCAGGTCTCACAAACCCTACAGCTTGTTCTTAACACAATCCACACTTCCAAAAGAAACAGGCAGCCCAAGGCACTACCACCAAACCTCCCTGTAAGATGTGCACTTTTAAAATCATTACTTAATGCTAAAAGCAAAAGTACCAGTTGGTACAGCTGGTTAGTAAGAGAAAGCTCGTTTTATATTGAGGGTTTGGAGGGCTCAGTGTCATGACTAAGATACTACAGCTTTGAAAAATCAGTTTCACAGGTACAGAAAAAAGTCCAGTAAAATCCACAGGGAGTTTAACTTAAGGGACTGTGCCATCTGCAGATGACCCACACTCCACTCAGTAGAGTGGGCAAGTCTCCTTGGATTTCACCTGTCATCCTGCTCAGAAATGAACTGCAGAAAGTGCTCCAATAAAAATAAAAATTGGGGTTAAAAACACAAACATGTTTCCTTGCTAGAATACTGACACCCATGATGATCCTCTTCCATACTACTGCAGAACAGTATTCTGCACTATGTGCAAGGGTGGCATTTCCTTCTCTTTCTCTTGGAAGTGGAACACAATTCATTCTCAAAAATGACACTGCCCACCTCTTACCAGTTCATGAGCCAGGAGGTGAAGGTGTAGCAGCTCAGGAGGACAGGAGGCATTGATGGAAGCAATAAAGTATGAGGAACCCTGATCTCAAGTGTCAAGCACCTCTGAATGTCAATGACAGCTAAGGGCTGGCAAGATTTAGAGGAAAGCTGCTCAGTAATTCTAGTAAAAGCTCAATTCTTGTGGTATCCCTGCAGCAGACTACAGTCATAGCAAAAAAGATGCCATTGCAAAAAATTTTTGAGAAGTTGAAAAAATACGAAAGTATTTGTATACACTGAAATACAAACATCTAATGCCATTCAGCTATTTATTACTGGCTTCTGTGTAATTCTAACCCATGATCTTGAACAGGCTCCTCTCCCAGCAACCCCCAGCAGGACCTGCTTAGGGTAGTGGGTGAAATGCAGACAGTGAGCAAATCTCTGTGCATTGCAGTGAAGGGGTGCAGCTCCTTCCTCAACCCCTGGCCCTGCTCTCCTAGGGCAGACTGAAACCCAACAGGGAGTTTTAAAAGAAAGCTTCACAGGTGCAACAACCTACCCGTGAAGAAATGGGAAGATACAAGCTGGAAGTGATTAATGTCAGTATGTCTGGCTGATTTGAACAGAACAAGGAGCCACTGCTCTCCTCACAATCTCAGTATAAGCACTAGGGATTTTTGGGACTGAAGTAACCTGCAGTGTTGTATATTTAATTTTCTATTTTTGAGACTTCCACTTTTTCCTCACTCTCTGCTCTTCGCCTTTTTAGAGGCTCTATATATTCACAACTTGCAATACTGCAGCAATGAGCAGTACTAGAATTTACAGAACTAGAATTTACAGAACTGGCCTACCACCCTAACCAAGAAAATAACTTGGGCCAGCCTGCTGCAGTCACCCAGGTGTAAAGATGACACAAGCACATGTCTTGAGGTGTGGAAACACCACACTGCCTGCACAGCAGTTCACAGCAGTGGAGGCCAGGCAAGTCAGTCTAATGAAAACAGCTTTAGCTCCACAAATAAATACACAACGTAGGTGACATTACACCTGCAGGTGAGCCAAACTGTGAGAAAGGCTGTCCAGCCATTTAGCACAAAAAATTTGTTCTTCTTGTTACATTAAGCCCCACATTAGTCTGACTTAGCATTGGTTTACAGGAAGTTTAAGTTAAGAATGATGAGACATCCATCTTCTGTTTCTTGTAAGTTACAATGCAAGGGAAAAAAATCACAACAAAACTTTAAAGGTCCTATAGAACAGCAAGAAAAGTTTCAGACTGTGCTTCATGTCTGTTATCCAGTGACATTTCTGTGCTTCCCAAGATTGAGTTGCCATATTTCATAAAAGGAACCACATAAATCTTTTATCACAGAAAGAACAGCAAAACTCTTGTCATTGTTCCATTTCCTTACTTTTCACACGTTGATCAAAATGCATTTTAATGGTTTTAATTTAAATATAAGCCACTAGGTTTTTTAACGTTAGATTTTTGTTCATGTTTTTAGTCTGAGAATAACAAAATAACACTATCACAAAGCAGTAAAAATCCCCTGAATACTTAAAGGACTTACGTTGAATTAGTTATTCTGCAGAGTAAGAACACGATTTACAGAGAGATTAACTAGGCACTGTTCTAAGAAGCAAGAATGAAAACTCAATATATAATGCCAAGCAGTCTGCTCTGGTTTCTAAATAAAAAAGAACATAAAACAGAGACACCACCTTAGATTATTATATACAACCACTTAAACATTACTACAATGTAAACATAATTTAAAAAGAAAATCATCATCTAATGCATTTATCAACATTGTATTTAAAATACTAAATTTCCAGTTTCTTCCAAGTAACTTCTCTTACTCTAAGAATGCTAGTTTTATGAGGCTGTTAAACATTTGTAAATTTTTTCTCCTATGAATGAACACAGAAGGTTTTACTGCAATGTGTAATTTTTGTTAGCAGGTGTATTTTGCTGCTGGTGGTTTATCTCAAGAAAAGTATCACAAACCTTTAGAAATATCAGCAAGTATCTTTTATGGCCATTTCAATTTTAGATCTGAATCAAATATACATCAAAAACTGGTAGAAACTGGATTTGGAAGGAAAAATAAAGTTAATGCTAAGTAGATCTGTTGTGTATTAATTTTGAATGAACTGGGCTCTCTCAGTTTACAGACCATTTTACATGTCAAAGAAATTATTAGGATCAAAAGAAATGTAACTATTAACAGTGCACTCTAAGTGTCCCAAATCTGAGCTTCAGAGAACTTTGCAGACACAAATCTGAATGCCATAAAGTACAGAGTAGAAGAGAAGCCAAGCTGAACTAAAACATGCATTTTCTTCAGAGGAATTTTCAATTCCAGGCTGGCACATTTTAAAGTTCAAGATTCTAACTTAGCATCAGCATCTTAACCAACTTCTGGGTTTGCACAGCTGGATGAAGACTGCCCCTTGCAGGCTGCACGAGTGGGAAGTGATGTTTCTCAAGTGTACACAGCTTTGAGTGCAGAGCAGTCAGCTCATGCCTGCAGCTCCTTGTTGTGGAGATCTGCCTGTTGTCTGCCCGTTCTTTTGAAGCAATACTGTTTAGTTCAGTACTGCTGTTGAGGCAGTAACACCACACACTGCTTCTGTCACAGTCAAATCTACACAGGAGGCTTCATCCATGGCCTCACACACGCCAGAAATCCCAGAAGTATGACCACTGCTAAGCCATCAAAACATTCTACAGCCAAAGCCCAAAAATTCAGGTTTTAGTTGGATATTCTTTAAATGTATCAATCAAAACAGTTGAAGTGTGGGAGCTTTAGATTAAGTAACCATTACCTCCATGGCAGCATTGACCTTAACAGCAAAGCACTGAATTTAATTTTAACCAGAATCACTCATCTTCCTCTTCTTAAAGTGCACTTCTGTAAAAACTGAAAATCTACAGCAGACTCAAGTCTGCTAATTGTTTCCAATAACAGCTTCATAATAGCACAGCACAAAAGCTATTCTCCCAATGCTTAATTGACTGGAAAACAAATTTGAAGATGTGGTGTTTTTCCTGGGGAAAAACCAACTTGAAACAAAATAAACCCAGTTTCCTGCATGAAACACATGAGAAACAAAGCGGAATGTGCTATAAGAAAGTTGCCTACACACTGGGAGCACAATAAAGTTTATACAGATTTACACACTGTGCTCTAGTTAGAAATTTATCCTTGCTCAGATATCTAAAGGATAAATGTTATCCTCAGATTTCTATGTAAACCCACATAACCATTTAAGGCTTTGCCTCCTTCCTGGATTAACTATTGTACAGTTAACAGAAAGAGTTTCCACCTCCTGTCCTTTACCCAGGGGGAATATTGACTCTCCTGTCTTTATTTCCAGTGTATAAGAAGTCACAGAACAGTTTTCAGAGCAGTGTTGCTTAAAGGTACTGATGCAAGATGAAACTTATTCCAGCAGACTGAGCTGAGTATCCAAACACCATAAAAAAGATGAATTTCCAGTTTGAAAGTTAAGTCAAATCTTATCAGACAGAGCACAACTCCTTTTACCCAGCTGAAGAAATGTTCCCCAACCATACTGACTGGCCATCCTATTCAGAAGAGGTGAAGCAGTGGACATGCTCCTCGGCATCATGCTGGTTACTGAAGTGACCAAACACACAGAACTCAATAGAGAAGAGTAGTTTGGAAGGAAACACAACCACACAAAAATGAAATCTGTTAGCTGTCAACAAGAAGAGAACAAACCGAGGGGCTGGGATTGTTTCACATGGCAACAGCAATGAGTGTGAACTGGATATGCAGGAAAGAAAACTACACAATATAAATTTCCCTAGTCATTCTATGTACAGCCCCATCTCTCTGTACACAACCTTGGGTGATGAACACAAGAAAGCTCAAGGGGCACCGGAGTGGATAAGACTTTCTCTTTCCTTGACATGCCTCCACTTGCCAAACGCAACAGCACTTCTGCTTATCACTGCTCATTAGTGCCCTCTGTCGCATCTGACGAACACTTGTCTGTTTTCTTTGCTCTCCTCTGCAGCTGCTCTTGTTCCTTCTTTCGAAGCTTTTCCCTTTGCTTTTCCATTTTCTCTTGAGCTTTGCGAGCCTTCTCCAAAGATGCTTTCATTTCCTTTAGCTTTCTTTTAATGATTGCTCTGTCTTGGGAAGATGTCATGCCGAGAGCCTGAGGTGTGGAAAACAAAATTTAAAAGAATTTCTTACAGTTTAATCAATCACGTTTTGTTTTCGATATTCTAGTAATAATTCTCCATAGAAGACTGTAATGACAAAGTTAATCTGTCACTCAGATACATCACTGATGTGCAAGTACTACACTTCATGCTTTTCACTTCTAGAATATTAAAGATGAGACCTCATTGCGACCACCAGTGTCGATTTCATATTCAAATAAGGTGAATAAACTATTTTATTGAAACTATCTAACTCCACATAGAAAAAGACTTCCAAATTCTCACTGCTATGCTGTATTGAAAAGTTCACATGCAGTTTTCTAAGACAATTATACTTAGTGAAGTGCCACCAAAAAATTCAAAGGAGAAATACCAAACTTGGACTTTCATATCTACTGAGTTCCTGCAACTCCATCCTGTATTTTTGACTGAGGTAGGCTCACATTTTTACTACAAGAAACGATGCATACTTTATAGATCAAAACTGTATTTAGTTCTAACATACTACAACTGGTATAAGCTTATGCCTCCCATATCCCATTAATCCATTATTCCCTTACTACTTCTGATTTATGTCTATTCACTGTCTTCTCAGAATCACCCTTTCACAAAATAAAGCTGGATGAGAAATATGTGCATGCAAATTCCACTTCCACACACTGCTGTATGATTTGCATAAGCAAACATGGGTACATTATATACACCAAGAATTTTCACATAGCAAATGCTTCTGCATCCAAGTGCATATGGGAATTTCTTAAAGTGTTGCTGTGGCTTTATACTTTCTGTTTATTATTCTGGCCTATCACAACTCCATGCACATGGATTTGCTGCTTTCTGGATGAATTCTTACTGTCTTTGAGATGATGTAAAGTGACAAAAAATACTACAGTTAATCTTGAAACCCAGTTAATTACCTTGAGCTTACTGCCATCCAGCTGAAGGAGATGCTCCCCATTAATGTTCTGGGCACTGAATTCAGAAACATACTGCTCAAGGTTCAGGCTCATCAGCCAGTGGGAAACCTGCTGCACACTCCACTCGTGAACAGCGCGACTCTGACACTGACTGTGCTTTGGAGACTGTCCATCATCAAGGATCTGTGACAAAAAATATTCCACACTATTATTCAAGGGTAACACAGATGAATAACAACATCTTTCTGCACAAACCACCAGCATCAGAGCACAGGTATCTGCACTACCTATGCACTACAATTACAATTTCACACGGCTATATTACATCTCCATCTAACCAGATACCTAAGAATGAATCACAGAAGAAAAAGGAACTACAGAATCATAGAAGGAAAAGGAACTGACATTCCTTTTAACCCAAGCAGGGGCTGAAATGGCCAGGTGGCACAATTCAAATCATGTATGTTCCCATTCCCTCACGAGATTTTTTTTCTTCAAATTAGCAGGTTTCTAAAGGATCAGTGAATTGCACATTCCACTTCCCAGGCTCATTCACAGATCTTTATTATTTGTTTAAGCTATTTAAAAAAAATCAGGGGAAAATGAAACCCTCAGAAAACCACTCTAGAGTTCAAAGTGATGATATCCAACAGCCAGTGAGACTGATACTGTCTATGGAAGAAGACTTATGAGATGACACAGAGGAGTGGTACGGAACACACAGTGATCCCACAGCCCTGGCCCTGCTCTCACCATGTTGTGCTGCTGTGGATGAGAGCACAAACCCCACCAAAAAGGGCAAGTGTGGCGTCAACTGCTGGAGCAGACCCATGTCCCTTGCTCTGCCACTTTATTCCGCCCACGGCTATGCCAGTGGGGCCTGAAACAAAAGCCATTCTGTCCTGGCTGTAGCTGGCAAAGCAGCTGCTACAGGCTGCAGCATCTGTCTGCTGTTAAAGCAGCTTTTACGTTAGGTTAGATGATGCTGGGAGCTCTCTCTGCTTTTGGCTGTTCAGTTGTCAGGACTGGACGAAATCCTTTTCTTCTCTTATTGCCAGCATGAGCTCAGCACAGCTGATGCCTGGTCTTGTAGATGTCCTTTGACACTGACCCTCTTCCTGCTTCCAGCACACCACAAAATCTGCAGTTTCCTATGGCCTTGAAAACTCTCAGCAAAAAGGAGAGGACAACTCCAACTCAAGACATGGAAAGAGGAGCCAGTGACATCTGTGTGTTCTGTGCCAACAAGGGTGTTTGTCACATAACACCACAAGACAAGAAATGTGACTCTGCAAAAGAGACAGTACATTGCCACACGACGGTCACGCGATACACCACAACAGCACGCTAGTATCTCACCTCATCATCAATCATATCCAGGCTCTGAGTGAGGGAGCAACAAAGAAATGGGAAAGAAAAGCATTATAGAAACAAAATACCAAACATGTAACAGCATGTAAAAGTTCAGGCAATGGCAGCACCAAGATCTGCAAACAGATATGACTACTTAAAACCAACAAGATTTCTTTAAAAATAATTATTTCCAGAAGCAAAGAGGTTATGTTGAAAGCTTAGCACACACATGATTTCGCAGCTAAATCTGACACTGCATCAATGAAACCCCTTTGGAGGTCCTGATCTTGACACCCTAGGAACTGGTGGGAATCTCTCAGATGGCTCTAATTTCCAAGAGCAAAAGCTCCTTAATTAGAGGAGAACTGACTGCAAGAAGTGGGTTCCCTCCCCACCCTTTCATTTTTTCATCTTCTTTAAATGCTGATGGAGCTCCTGGGGAAGCCAGAGTGGAGGAGTGCTCACAGCAATGTGCTGTAGAAGGCTGAGGAGCAGCACCAGCCTCCTCCCTGCCCAAGCTGGCTGGGGAGGTTTCCAGGGCAGCTCTCAGCTCTTGCTGAACACGCTGCCTCATCTGGAGGCACAATTTGGCACACCGCAGAGGATGGAGAAAACACGTTCACTTTTATGGATCTGCTCAGGCTTGGTATTTTAGAAGTAATAAAGTAGAGAGCTGAACATGCAGAATGAAAGGATTTCCAAGCTTTTAATTCAATACCACTCAGAACAGGACACTGCCACAATCAAATACATAATAGAAGAGGAATTAAACATGGTAAAATAATGAAACACATTATTAAGATAGTACTAACACTAAACAAAGCGCAAGTGATGATGTTGCTATTTTCAGTATTTCACAGCATATGCAGATCTCTGTTTTGTCTCCTTTTGTTATTATAATTTTTGCCCTTAATTATCTGCAGTAAAAGCAACCTCAAAAGAATGTCTGGGTTTGTAGACCTGTAGTTTGGCAAACTGAGTTGCATAAAACAGCTCTCATTCTTTAAACCCAAGTAAACCATGCAGGCAGGAATAAAAAACCCACCTATCATTAACACAACAACAAAAAGGTATAGAAGGTATAGAAACCTCAAGTTCTCTCTCTCTAGTAAAAACAATTTGTCTCAAATCTCACATGAAAAATGTGAAGTTCTTACGGAGTGTTTGTAAAAAGACAAATGCACAAGTTTCCTGACTCCACAGGATGTGCTGTCAGCTACTGTCAAATCGTACAACCTCATCCACAACTGAGTTACAAAGCCAGTATCTTAAGAAGAGTATTTTCAATACATTATATTCAGCTCAAATATGTCACCGATTTACAGAGTAAGGAATGCCTTTTTACTTTATCATTGTATGAAAAAACTCTGGTTTGGAGAAACTGACTTCAAATCCACTGTGCAAAGCAAGCACAAAGAATGCAAAGTGGATTAAGACATACACATTATAATCAATACACGTACATTCAGGTACAGTAACACACAATTACTGCATGTACAGGTCATTCTACCAGGGTAAAAACTGGGGTAGGGAAAGGTGCCTTACATATCAACTACATTTACCAAACTGTACTGTATGCTTGGTATATCAAAACTGTCTCAGGCCTAGTTCAGTGTATTTATATCTCCGTCTATTTAGAAAAAATGTATTGGCACGTGTGAAGATATAGCATCTCTTAGGACACCAACTACATTCCACTTCCCTATGATAGTACCACAGGGCATTATTTTAAGTCATTATTATGTGAACAAGAAAAATATTAATTTAGAAACCAAGACTAATTTCCTTCTCCAATCCTACTGCCTAAAACTTTTCCTTTATTATTTGAGTAATCAAGCTAGATTCCATAGGAAAAAGAAAACAACTATTCCCCAAATTAAACAATTTAATCTGCATACCTCATCTGATGACAGTGCTAAGGAGTGTGAGAAGCCTGGTGTTTTAGGTTCTGCTCCTAAACCACTCAAATCAGCTGAACTTGTGCTGCTGGGACTGAAATCATCGTTGAATGTGAAATTCTGTGGAGAAAAAAGGAGTAAGGATGAACAAATCATTGTTTAGGTGCAACTAAAAGGGAAATCTGCTTTCTGTCTTCCATGTTGGTATAGCTCAGGAGTGATTTCAATCATTTACCAAACCAATCACAATACACGAGGAAGCCTATTGTTTCATATTTATAGAATGCACAGTATTTTACCACTCTGTACTTCACCAGACACCTTTGCCAACTTAATGCCTCAATGAATAACAAAGGTGTCTAAAAGCAATTTCCAGACTCTTAAGATGCTGGCTCTCATCCTGGAGCTAAATTACTGCTTCTGCAGGTTAATCACTAGCATTTACTGTCCTCCAAACACTTAGGAGAAGTGTAGCACAGGCAGTAGCACAAAGAATAGGACAGAGAATTAATGAACAGAGAGAAGTGAAAACTCCTATTAAAAGAGCAAGGAGACTATCCTGCGAACCCACTTTTGAGTTCCAAATAATCTCCTTGAATAGTGAAAGGATCCTCCCTCTTTGCCTATGCCTTTAGAAAAAAAATGAAACTGAAAATAAAAAATATCTTCAGATATTGAATATTATTTACTGAAGTAATAACCATAAAACAAATCCTGTTTTTTCTTAATAATGCAATGAGACACATTACATCTTACAGCAAAAAATAGCAAAAGCAGGTATGTATTTTTCAGGAATACAAAATTAACATTAGAATAAGACAAAAATTAACAAATATTTCACACTAGAGGGAGAACAATGAAAAAAACAAAATACATAAAAGATTAAGGACACCATGATATTCCACTTAACTTGAATACACACCTGACAATACAGAGACCTCTACTCTCTAACATCCAAATTAGTATTAAATCCAATTCATCTTTGAACTTCACTTTAGAAAGTGAAACAATAAAAACAACACTAAAAAGTTATTCTTCTATCTGCCCACCTCAAATACTTGACCTGTCTTTCCTGAAAATATGAAGACTTCCAAAAATATCAAGTGTTAGTCCTCTTAGTTTTACTGGAAATCTAACTAAATATTGGTATCATGCTGTGCTTTGAAAGCTTGAATAGCAGTACATAAACTCTTAATTTAAGAGCCTGTGAACTTTACAGAGAACATACGAATATTTTTGTGACCATTTTTGTCTCACCTACGTTTAGAACTCCTGTTCTGTTTTTCCCAGCTCTTTATAGAGGAGAAGAAAATCTAAGCAGCTTCCTTAGCTGCTTCCTTAGCCCACACAGCATTCTTAGGCCAGGAGTTCAACAGCTCTACCTCCTGTTGTGTGAAGAACATAATTTTCTTTTTTAAGTATTCTGATTTTTCTTTCACCTCTATTTTGTACAAGCTTCAGCTTTACAACAACAGCAAAACTGCAAGATAGCCAAGGCTGGTAATAATTAGGATAGCCCCCACAACCTCAACCTAATACTATCTACAGGGGTGTGCTTTTTCTCCCACTTGAAAACTGTTTTTAAACAATGTTTGTTTAAATACATAAATAGGATTTATGAGTCTAAAAATTTTTTTTCCCTAAAAGAGAACAGGTAAGCAAGTAATTTCTGTTCAGAGATTTCACTGGTGGCCTTCTCTATCAACTGCTGTAAGCCTTGTTTTGCTCTCCCTGCCAGGTAACACAAGAACCAGCTATGACCTTGCATAGCACAGAGCCTAGTGCACAGCAGAATGTATCACCAGCTTTTGGCATCAAAAAAGTAAGAAATGCCTGTGGAAACTGCTATTATGAACATGCATTAAGTGGTAGAAGACAGAGAAATGAGATTTCTGATTGATATTCCTATACAAAGTTGAGAACCATATCTGCTTCTTTTTACCAGAACAATATAAAAAATCAACTGCTGTAAGTCATAGGAAGTTACAGGCAAAGAAATATTTTCCAGAAGTGAAAACAAACATGAAAAAGCTAAGTATATTACTATAAATAAGGGTTATTTAAGGAATTTTCATGCTGAAACATTCATGCACATAGAAAGGAATCACACAGATGTATTAAATTGCAATATTTCATATTTACAGTTCAAGCATCTTCATACAGAGAATTAAATCCAACATCCAGCATGCATGACAAACAGATTTCATTACTGGGGGAAAAAAAGCAGATGACTGACAGCATACAGCATTTCTTCACTTGCAAACACCTCATCTGAACATGAGTATTCCCACTACCAGTCCTGAAGAATGAAGATCTATAACTGAATACACAAATCTAGCATTTGTTCAGTGGATCCAAATGCTAATTTCCACGGGCAGCCTTGTTTTTGTTACAGTACAGCACACCACAGTTAGTTTGCTGGAATAATGTACATTAAGACAAAGTAAAAAAGGTAGAACAGGGAATGGTACAATGACAGAGATGTTCCATTTGGATGGGCTGTTACTGTACAATGAACACCATGCACTGTTTATTGGAGTAGTCACATATTGGCCTGTTCTTTTTCCCAGAATCACAAAGCCAATTACGCTACTCAACACAGTGGGAATAAGGTAGTTTTTATCTTCTACCTTTGACCCTTTTTTAGCTGGGCTTAAATTTTCAGAGGAAGGTTCAGTTGAGCTGGTAGGCGACGGCAGGTTGCTGGAAGAATTGGATCCCTTGCCACTCTCTCCATACCATGTGAATGGTACACAGTGTGGGAGAGAGGAGGATCGCTCTGCTAAAGATTGAGTGTTTGCTGATTTCTGCAGCATCTCTCTGACAGCCCTGTTTAAGAAAAAGGAGCAGGAATATGCATTAGATTATAAAATAAGGGGAAACAAAATGCCACAGAGGCAGTTAATTGTAAAGAGTGACATTCCCTGTAGCTGTGACTAAAGAACTGAGTGGCATGCAGCTGGTAGGGGCATGCCTGAAATCTCTCTGTCAGCAAAAGAAAAAAAGCATGTTCTTCTGATTTTTTCTGACTCAAGCTTTCTTAAGACAACATACACCCAGCAAATGGAGACAGATGCCAGCTGAAAATGCCTATACTCCCACCATTCAGATGAGAACCAGCTCCTGTCAAGAAACCACACGTTGTGTTTGTGCATTTCTGAGCCCCAGTGGTATCTCAGCATGATTAAATCATTAGACTCAGCACTGACCCAAGTGGGCCCTAGTTCCCAGAGAAGATCTGACCTGGGTTTTGAGCATAGGCAGACTGAATCAGATGCATCTGTATCCATCTATTGGGCTGTTCCTTTGTTACCTCAGCTAAATACACACGAAGTACTATTATCTTGATTTAAAATTTATCAAATATTAAAAATACTGATATAGAAAAATGAAAGAAACACCTGTGGGGCTTTACCAGATTCTCTCTTCATAAGAACAAAGATTGCAGTAATCAAGGCAAAGGTAACACTTATAAACAAAAGTGCCCAAATTTTATTTCCTAAATATAATATTAGTACAGTACTTAAATGGAAAATAATTATGCAAAGTGTCTCCCTCCAAGAATTTATGCATATGTCATAGAATCATATTATTTACATCAACATATATATTACTGTTTCAGAGCATTAAAATCCCATTGCTCTTAGCAGCCATATGTAAATGGGGCATAGGTAAATCTCCCTCAACACCTACCTTCTGGACAGCTTCTAAATCATTATTAACATAATCACTTGACCACATATTTTGTGAAGCCTCTTTTCTGTATGGATGAAAGTGAGGCTGTCAAAGGACCCCTACCTATGGAAGCAGAAGGAGAGTCCTACTCCATTTAGCATCTTAAAAGAAAGATAGATGTATCTGACTCAGTCCTTCACTTCCCTCTCATCCTCTAATCTTCCTTGAACGTAGAAAGTAAACACAAATGGTGTTGCCCAAATCACCTAACTTCAGGCAGGGAAATACAGGCTCCTTACTTCAGTGGGTTATTTTTTCACATGTGTAGCATTAGTGGTAGTTTCAGGAAACAATCTGTGATTTTGTTTACACATCCCAAGTGCTACTTTCTGGAAATGGCAAAATAATGTATGCACAGCACTCATCTGACAACATAATTAATTCTACATCAATCAGTTGCTGCAATGGACATAATTATAACAGGATGCTGTCTTTTCATCATCTTCCTTCGTTCAAAGAGCTTATACAGCTTTGGACTTGTAGAGAAAACATCCTCACATTTCTTCTGAGGCAAATTCTTTGGAGTTAGTAACCAAAGAAGTGGTAGTGCTGTTAAAAAAGTTATGCTGAAACATTTACACTCCAGTTTACAGACGTTGAATAAGAATGACAAATGTTCACAAATTCCAACTCTGAAAGCAGAGTTTTATTTATCCCTATTTTTAGCAACTGTAATTGGGATATTGAACTGTACCAAAGAAGTATTAAGAGACAACACAAAGAACTGATTTATCACATGGACTAATAAGCAACTGATGTCTACACTGAGATCTGCTCTCTCTAAGGAAGACACCTGTGAGATCTCTCAAACATCTGCAACATCCTGTGTTGGCATAAGGGCCATTCAAGTTCTTACAAACAAGTATACACTAATTTCCCCCACCCTGTGTATCTATGTTGGTATCTAAATGTTGCATTATGTCCAACACCCTGCAAAGGGCACTAGCTGCCTCACAGCCACATGAAGTGCAGAGATTTGGCTTTAAGAAACCTCTTGCTGTCACTAGGGAAACCAGCAGTGAGTATCACCACTCCATGTCAGCGGCGAGCAGACACACTGGGACAGGTTTTCTGACACCAGCAGAGAGGTGATGACTGCTGCCTAAGATTACTGAAGATCCTGCCAGGTATTTGCAGAATACAAATATAAAAATGTATGCTGAGACAGAACACTGCACTTCAGCACAGTGTGCCTGAGGGAGTAAGGAAGGTTTCCCTCGCTTTTCTGATCTTATGGAGCTACACAATGTACTTGTCACTGGTCTCCATATACCAGACTGTCAGCAGCATTGCACAAATGGCTGCATACTGATTTTCCACCACAGTGTTTTATTGAATAGCATTCAAACCTTGCTTTCTTCCAACAGCTCTTTTATCATTAATGTTTTCTGCATTGTTTTATGTGCAGAGTTTTTGAGTTGCTATGTCCTTCCTAGACTTTTGGAACATACTAAGTTTGCTTAGCCCTCCTCACTTTGTCTTTCATACTTGGAACCCAGTATCATGCTGTGATCTTGTCAGACTCATAGGTATGAAAGGACAGGCCTCCAGTAAACATCTACACTACCTTTTACAGAGATTGTCCTGTTGTGAAAACTCATTTATTTATTCAGAGTTCTGATGCTGGTGATGTTGACTCATCATATCTCAAAAGGAATTCACAATTCCTTGCCTGAAAGTTGTTGATGTGACATGCAGTCAGCATTTTTCCTATTTTTCAACTTAAGATGTTTATCTTCAGAAAAAAAAACACCCTTCTGAAAGCATTCCTAGTGTGGGTGTGGCAAAGCTGCAGCGAACAGCTGCTGCTCAACCTCACTCCGGGGGCTTTAAAAAAAAAAAAAGTGGAATTGTATCAAGGTTTCTGGTTCATGGATATTAATAACTGACTGGGTGCATCTTGTAGGGTTGCTCTGAAAATATATTTCTGAAAACACCATTAGTGGATGCAACAGCAGCAGTGATCGAGTTGGACTTGATGATCCTTGTGAGTCACTGCCAGCTTGAGAAATTCTATGATTCTATGACACCATAAACCTGCAAATATCTTTAGATTATATGTTAGCCTTTTGAGAGCCAAGGAATCTAGGTTTGTAAGCTCAGGTTATCTCAAAGCTTAACACTTATTTATGAAGTCAGTGGGACTGTCATTTTCCATCTGCTAGGATGATTAGGTTTTTCCAGTGTTTCTGGCATACAATTTCTCACATCCTCAATCTCTCAGCCATACCTACTGCCACAGGTCACCCTGACAGCTTCTTTCTCTTTCCGCTTCTTGCCCTTGCTCGAACCCCTTCTCAGGGGAGCCCTATAAGAATATTAGAAAACATCAGGAAACATCTTAGAAGTTTTACTTTCAATACTTTTAATGAAGAAGAAAATGTATTTTAAATAAGAAATGCTTACCCAAGATCTGCAAGTTTTCTCTTTAGTTTTTCTGTATGCCCTATAGTAGGGCTAGTTGTTCTTGCTGCCTGAGCACTTGTGGCACCATCTAGGATACATTTGTACATGGAAGAATGTACATTATTAATTTTAATTGGTACTTTCCATCCAGAACACTTTGTGTACCTTTTCATAATTAGATACCTATACATAAAATTGTGTGAGGACACAATTTAATTAGGAGAATTCTAATTTTTAGGAAGATGGTGTGAACAGGAATAAAAATAAATAATTTCAGAACTCAAAAATACACAAAAAACTTATTTTAATTAAAGAAAATCAGAAGTTAATATTGATTGAGTTTTAATGAATATGTAATAAATTGAATAACACAAAGTATTTATAGGCAAACATTCCAGGGAATCAATTTTTAAACTCAGCAGTAGTTTGCTTACGTTTATTTTTTACATAATTCATTCAGTATGCATGCTTTACTTCCAAAATGACTCCTAAAATTCTTTTTTCAATTTTGGAACCAAGGGTACCTTTTATGATGGACGTGCTATGAAATAGTTCATCAGTTCAGCCCAAATATCTTTGTTAAATTGAACATGTAACCTAAAATCTAACCATTCTGAACTAAAAAACAAACAACTCTCCCAAAACCTAAAAGTAGCTTAGTTAATAAATTTGCCCTGAGGCATCTATCAATTTTTGATCTCTTCTACAAATGCTATTAAATCCTAAAGAGGAAACAGGCTGCAGTACCTATAAAGCCAAAACAATGAATCTGAGTCTGGCAAACATCCTGTGAAATCTATATGGAAGCTAAAAGAAAACACACAGTAGTTTAAAAATTCAGACACCGTGACTCTTAAACATACAGAGTGTTCCCAAATACCCTAGAGGAAGCAAATGAAGATCAGTCATTCATGTCACTTGTGGTTTGGTGGCTTTTGCAATGTGACCTCAGACATACACAACTTTTAACTGGAAGCACTGCTGCATTTGTGGATTTCTCCTAGTGCTGCTGACTTAAATTAAACCCTCAAAATTAACCAAAGCACCATAGCAGTACCAAAGGGCAGTCAACTATGTGTACAGAACTTTGTGCATTGCTTTGTACATCATATCGGCCTGAGTTTTCAGTTGAACAAAAAATTTAATGTGCAATTAAATGGTTCTTAAATCCTTAGAAAAGCAGGAAAATAAGCCTTTTGCAATACTCACACCCTAGAAGCCATACTATTTCCACCAACACAAGTCCTTATGTTAAAAAAAATTAAATTTCAAGAACAAATAACAAGTAATCTCATTTCAAAAAAGCAAACAAAAAAAATAATATGAAGAATGACAAATGCAAGATGAAGTCTGCAAAGAAGAAATCCGTTCTTCAAGGAAGTTGAGGAGAACTTCTGGCAATGCACACTGGCATCAACCCTACATGTGTATACTTCTTTCCCATTTCCTCTTACAGCTCCTCTTTCACCTTCAATGCACATTTCTCATTTAATTGCTGCCAAAATTGTCACAAGAATTAAAACTTGCAACATTTATTTTCACACTAGCTATTCCCAGGCAGCTGAGGCTTCAGGGCAAGGGGTAGTGGTTTTTTTTGAGAAACTTCTTAATGAAACTCAAGAAATTACAAAGTACGGTGGTTTTGTGCTGGGCAAATAATTGAAGCATTTAGGAGATGGAAGTTTTGTTGCTGTAGTAGAAAAAAATAGCCTGGAGAGCTCAGCTGAATACACAGCAGCTACTTGGAATGGGAAATTTCTGTTTGAGCTCTTATATCCCTACGATCCCCCTCCCACACAGCTGGGGCCAGCCAGGGCCCTTTAAATAAAGATGACTTGCTGAGGAAAGTATTTGTGCTGGCTATGGGACATAGTGGAAAACGGATAGGCTAGCTCCCAAAACCAGCTTCAGTGGCAGTGTGGATCTGAATCTACAGGGTCTTGCATGCAGGAAGTACTCAATGCTTGCACGTGGCAGTGACCAAGAACCAGAGCTACAGGTGCCCTGCCTGGGCAGGAGAGGACTTTGGCCACCCTGGATTGGGTGCATCTTCCCCAACTCCTTGCAGCTCTTCAGAAAAGGTAAGGGAAAGATGGTTTCTCAGAAAAAATCACACAGAAGCTGTTTAACCCATCACCTCCAGCCTCCAGCTGCAGTAATGTGTGGCTGATGATGTGGAAGACTCTAGACCTCATCCCCTGCCCATGGTCACAAAGCACTTGCAGCAGCCTCATGTCAGTGAGCACTGCCCACTGCAGTCACCTCACTGCCTTATCAAAGGATGATGCTGCTGCACAAACCTGGCAGAACTGAAGAAATTAAAGTCATCACATAAATACAGAAAAAAGCTGTGGTTATAGGCTCATCATTTTGCAATGAAACTGATCTCATGCCGCTTCAGCCCTTCCCACAACACTGTAGGATCTCGTAACAAAAAGAAGAAAAATGTGAGCTTGCTAATGCTCACTTCTGCTATTGAGAGACCAACCCTTGGCCATGTGTGTGTCCACAGAGGTGCTCTCTTTCCACCTCTAAAAAACCCCACCTGAGCACACAAAACAAACGCAATGTCTTTTTTTATTTTCTGAGCTGTATGAGTTTAACAGCCAAATTAACAACCATTTAAAACAGCATTGCTGCAACACTTGTTGCCAAACAACTGCTCTAGTAGTTTTTTGTAGGACTTATTAAATACATTTTTTCTACTCAAAATTATATTGCTCTGGTTAATTCCAATGTATTACTCAGCAGAACCTGGACACACCCAAAAGCATTGGTTGTTTACTTAATGGTCACAATAAGGAAAGCATGACAGCAGTATTTAGACAGATTGTTTTTGAAACCTAAAATGGAAAGAGTGACACAGTGGGTGGAATGCAATGCCCTATTCCTTGCACTACAAGGTTAGTTTCCACTAATTTTTAATCAAGGTATTTTCATACATCAGTTGGAAATGCAGGATTTAGGACTTCCCTGAAAAAACAATCATACATTCAAGCTGAGTTTCTAAAGTCACAATCTTATGTTCAAAGCCTTATTTTTACTTGCAAAACTCAAATATTGAATTTACATTAGAATCCTTAACAATTTAATAACGTAGTTACAACTAGCAATTTCAGAACTCATGTAAAAATTCTTGCAATATATTAACCTATCCTAAATTCAGCAGTTTCATAATGCTGTCTTTTATGAACCCGTGTGAAAGCCCTGCATAAAGATGAAGAAAAAACAGGGTTTGAATCAGTAGCAAGTCTTTTCAGGCACACAAACACAAATCTTCAATAAATTGCTCTTTTCAGTTAATTCAAGCAAGCCCAAGCCTTTTATGAACCTATCTAGACCTCCTCCTGCAGACCTCACTTATGAACAATTTTTTATTATGTGTTTTAGCTTATGTGACAATTCAGAATAGAAGGTGCATTGCTAAGAATGCTGAAGGGGTGTCAAATGTTAATTCTGACCTCAAAATGCATCTGAAAAGGACAGCCCAGTATTCTGTGACATATATTGTTTGTTCTTATAATAAACAGGTATCTGAGACATATACCTGAGCTACATATGATTGCATCCTGTTTTATTCCCCTAGCATTTCAAGGATCTGAATTAAATTAGTAACAGTGAGGTCAATCTCCCCAAGAAATCACTTTATTTTTTTCTGTAAATGAAAAATCTCCAGGCACTAACCTCTCATTAAACCTAGACTTTGCCTCCTTTCAGCAATTAAAAGCTACAATCTGTTGTTCTTGCTTTACACTCCTTTCCGCACCCTCCAAAAAAATCATCTAGCAATGCCAAAATCACATTATTTGAGTAAGTACACTGTGTTAAGCATGTTTCTAATATGGAGGTGTCCCAAGGTCAAAAAACTGTTTTTTTTTTTAAAAAAACACAATACAACATTTTCCTAAAGGCAATTTCCCCCTGTTTTTTTCAGTGAGTTCCAAGAAAGCCAGAAAAAAAAGGAAGTAAGCAGTTCCCTACCCCATTTTAAATTTTGTCTTTTTCTTATACCATTATACAAGGTTATTTTGAAGTTTTTTACTTCCAGGCAAGCAAAAGAAATTACAAGATGATGACCTTCTAGTTGTTAAGGTACTACTGCACAACAAAAGGTAATAAAGTAGATAGCTGTTAAGTGAGCGAAATGATGCATCAATTTATTGTAAAAGAAACAGTAATACCTTTATCCTGTAAAATATTCCTGCCAGCTGGGTGATGCAAAGGAGATGCTTCAGAGCTGTGCCCAGATTTTGAAGGAGAGGAAAGTGGAGTGTCTCCCTGAGCATATGGGGAAAGGACACCTCCTTTGTTGTGCTGTTCTTCTTCTTGGTTTTCAGTTAGGTTGTCAAGTGAGATTGCTGCACTGCTAGCCACGGGGGAGAGGGAGGAAGCACCAGAATCTGATGCTGGTGAGGATGCTCTCATGCATAAGGGCAGTGGTGATTTTGAAATGTGCATGGGACTACTGTAACTGTGTGATGGCTGTTGGTATAAGAGATTATAAAGCAGGTTATACCACTTAGTAAGCAAACAGCAAGATTTACTTTGAACATGCAATTCTTTTATTCATTTTTAGCTTTCTATTTGTATGAAATGCTGTAGCAGTTCAAGGCACTACCCTTTGATACCACACACAGTGTTGTTTATTGATATTTGCTTTCAGATGAAGTCAGAATAGAACAAAACAATGAGCAAATATTGTATCAATTGTGATAACAAATTAACAAATAGAGAAATGCACAATTCAAGCCCTTTCACCTCCTGCATAAATAAAAAGACCTGCTCTGCATTATAAAGCACACATAAATCAAAAAGACCAAGATTCCAGTTAAAACACAACAGAACCAAAAAACAGGAGTGCTGACTCAAAAGGAGACTGGACTTGCACATCACTCAGTGACATTCACAGCAGACTGGCCACAGAGGAATAAATACTGCCTGTGCTACAATGAAAGGATAAAGACAGAGGATGAAATGACTTACAGGGGCAATCTAGCACTCCATAGGAAGCCTGAAAGAGAGGGTAGAGTCCTTCTCACCTTCCGTTCCAGGCTGTCCTCCCCATCAGTGGAACTGATGCTGTCGTACAGCCGCGTTCTGGAAGGCCTCTGCCGTTTGTTCTTCACTGAGAGCTGAGCTCGAGTCCTCAGCGCTTTGGAGTCCAGCCTTTCTGTTTCTGGAACTGCTTCATTGAAATCTGAAAGGAAACATGGTTTGAAACTGTTTAACAGAAGGATCTTTCATCACATTTTCCTAAGAAAAGGAATTGTATAAACAATTGCAAGTACATGCATTTGCATAGAATCACAGAATCATTTAGGTTAGAAATGACACATTTTTCTTGTACCTGTACCTTCATAACTCCTACAGCACCCCCAGAAAAAGTTACATGCATAAACGAGTTTATCTCTATAGATTCAGAAAGGGTATAGCAAAGAATCAACTGCATATGTTTAAGAATTCAACTAAGTATTCTCTCTGTCACACAGATGACCACGCAAACCCAGCTGTACCAGACCAGAAAGTAGATCCACTTAAGACTCCTTCAGAGGGAGTTGCATGTGCTTGGCCTGCAGAGAGTTCCCCTCTACCAGGGCATAAACATCACTGGGTGATACATGAAAACTGGGGAAGTATTTAATATAAAAAACAGAGCAATGAAATCATCTTACTTGCCTGGCTTCAAGGACACCTGAATCCTGAATGTCTTGTGAGTAAAGTATACTGAACACTTCATATACAACTTGCCTCTACAGTTAAAACTAACAAAGCTGTACTTAGCTATCAACCATCTACTCAAATGAATACTGAGTATTGCAGCAAATCTAACATTTTAAAAAGCTGCAGTGACTAAGACTAAAAACATTTTTAAAGGTGTTTTTGTATTTTATACTAGAAAAAAGAATAGATTCTTACAGTTTTAACAATTCTTTTTTCAACCCTTGTGATAAAAACCAAACCATAATCATTGGATACATTTACTTGGCTATATACTGCATTGAGAATACACTAATTAACTAAAATCTGGTATTACAGATATTTTTGCTTTTCTTCTATGTGTAAGAGTTAAATTTTACTTCACATGATACTACGGAATAATTAGCATTGTCTGACTTGCAATGATGCTTCTGCCCTAAGTACTCCACAGGGTAACTACACATTGTCATGGCTTGAACTGCTTGTATTTTTTCTTTCAGGTGTGCACACGTCCATACATCCCTTTGTTTCACTGCTGAAATTATGCAAACTATCAATACAAGACAGCAAAAGGTATTCACAGAAGTGCCCATACGGGCCTTCTTAAAGCATCTGGGAGACCATCTGGGCCTGGAGCTTCCTACTTCCTCCATCCCATCTTGCCCTGCTTTGCTGCAGTGGAATTGGGCTCCTGCCAGATGGTCTCTGCCCCAGCCACATGTGCTGCCACCCCCAGTCCCAGCTCCCTCTTCTGCAGAGAGTGGCTGGCCCTCACAGCTCCCAACACAAACCCATAACCTCACATGATGCTCTAGTAATCTCCCAACCCACTGGGGTGTCTGGAAAATCTCTCACATAAAAGTCATAATAGTTCTTATTTCACTCTCAGAGTCAACGCAGTAAGATTTTCTTTCATGAGACCTCCAACCACTTGACTCCAATGTTCTTCCATCTGAACTATTTCAGTACCACTGTGAAGCAGGAAAGAGCTCGCCTGTACTCCCACTG
This sequence comes from Rhabdornis inornatus, assembly GCA_013397075.1. Lineage (NCBI taxonomy): Eukaryota > Metazoa > Chordata > Aves > Passeriformes > Rhabdornithidae > Rhabdornis > Rhabdornis inornatus. The sequence goes on along the minus strand of VWZS01010430.1, from coordinate 140,933 downwards.
TTTTTCCATTAGACAGGCTGACAGAATCTAAAATCTCCTCCTGTGAACGCGGCATCCCCAGGTATCCAAAGACACCCAGAAAGTAGAGCCACAAAGTGGCTTGAATGGGCACTTGCACAGAGATGCCAAAGTCCGAGACTGTCGAAGTCAGCCTTAGCACTGAGCTGTTTAGATTTCAAACCACTGACTCCTGCCAGTAAACAGCTTGATTGTCTATGCAGACACAGCTCACGATCACTAAAGCAGAAAAGCTACAATGCACTTCTGGACTCTCAGAATAAACCATATATTCATAAAGGAAACACAATCCTTAGTCTAGTATTCCCTGGCAAAGCAAAGGAAGAATTACATGGGCCATAGTAGTTTTGATTTTCTCTTTTTAACTTCCACTGATGTTACTGGCAGCCCCTTAAGCTCAGTGTGAGGTTATGTTACAGCCTGAGGAGTCGTGCAGTCTGGCAGGATGCTGAACACAGCCAGAGCACTGGCAGTGTCAGGAACTGTTATGCTCAAATGTTTGCAACCATCAGGCTGCATCCATTGCTTCCTCCCAAGTCTCCCACCATGCAAGAATGTAAAAAACACCTCAGATCACACTGAAACAAAAACAAAAACATACTTGATACAATGTTAATTAAAATATTGTATTTTTACATTTCCTAATTTTTTGATGGAAGACAGACCTGCAAACCTCTGAAAAAACATTCTGGGATGTGGCTGTCTAGATGCAGTCCTACCCCAGGAACCTAATGCAGAGGCTTGATCAAGAAGCATGTGTTATACTTGCCAAAAACGAGCCAGAAAAGAGACTGGAGCACCTGAGTGAATGTCACAAGGGCAGTGTGCACAACCCACAGCACCCAGACGGACTCTACTCACCTCCAAAACATTGTGGACAACTCCCCTGCCCTTTATAGCTCCTCTGCAAACATCTATGGGTTGATGGCAACCCATCTTTTCTTAAAAGGTTTAAACAAGAGTGATATAGAGGTATAGGCTCTTTGCAGAGCAAGTATCTCAACATAAGAGTCTGATACAGTCCTCAGATACTGACACAGAATTTACTGGAAAAGATACATGGAAGTCAAAGAGTGCTACAGCATATTTAAGGATATCCTTATTTTTAAAAAGGAGGTTTTCTTCTCTCATTAAAACCACAAATGCAGTCTGAAATCTAAGGTCTAACTATGCTGCTTCTGCTTTCAAAAGATCATTGCCAATTATCTATTTTTCCTAGAAAATAATTTGTGTTTGTATTCATGTGGTTAAACCTGGGTGTTCAAATTCAGAGATCATCTAGTCTAACACTCAGAAATAATTTACACTGGTAACATTTCTCCAGGAAAACATTTTTGGAAGGAAAAAAGGGAGCTCTTTGAAAATTTTCATGCGAATGTATCGATTAGAAAACGTAATTTTGAAGCACTGACATGTAGATTTTTAATGCTACACAAGAACTTCCAACTTTTTAGAATTAATTTTACAATTATTTTTTTACATGTAGAAATTCCTTGATTTTAGCTCTTGAGCCATAGATGTGTGTTAACATTGTAATGTAAAATAACAGTAAATGTAAGCATCATTTTTCTGAGTCAAGTGAAGAAAACTTACTTTCCTCTCCTGAAACAAACTACTGAAAGGATTAGTGTTAATAGCACTGCTGAGTATTAAGTGTTATTGTTCTATAACACTTACTGAGCCTCTATGGCAGAAATACAGACTTTCTTGCCATCCTGCTTTTCTGAACTTCAGAGATTCCATCACAGTTAACACTTGACAGAACAAAACAGGTCTGTGAAGATCTGTGGAAATCAGTTGCACAAGGTCTCCGTATCACCTAATACCATTTCAGCAGGATAGCTCTTTTTAATACATATAAATCATGAAAAATGTAATTCATATTGATTTATTCGTAAGGCAATATTGTTTGGGTTCACACATGAAATCACTGCTAAAATATCAATTTTAATAAAACACCTCTGTGCTTGCCAGAAATTAATTTATTTCATAATGTATTGCATTTTTTTCAACAGAGAAATAAATAATATTACAGTTTCTAGGAATCCTGGGCTGCATCAAAAGCAGGGTGGCCAGCAGGTCGAAAGAGGTGATTCTGCCCCTTTGCTATTGTGAGACCCCCCCCCAGAGTGCTGCATCCAGCTCTGGGACTCCCTGCCTAAGAAAGGACATGGAACTGTTGGATCAAGTCCAGAAGAAGACCATGAAGTTGGTAAGGGGACTGGAGCACCTCTCCCTTGAAGAGAGGCTGAGAAAGTTGGGGCTGTTCAGCCTGGAGAAGAGAAGGTTGTGCAGAGACCTCATAGCAACCTTCCAGCATCTGAAGGGGCCCTACAGGGAAGCCAGAGAGGGACTCTTTGTCAGGAGTGACAGGAGAAGGAGTAATGGCTCAAACTGAAGGAAGGACATTCAGGTTAGATATGTGGAAGGAATTCTTCACAATGAGGGTGGTGAGACACTGGAACAGGTTGTTCAGAGAAGCTGTGGCTGCCCCATCCATGGAAGTGTTCAAGGCCAGGTTGGAGGCAGCTTTGAGCAACCTGGTCTAGTGAAAGGTGTCCCTGCCCATGGCAGGAGGATTGGAACTAAATGATCTTTAAGGTACTTCCAACCCAAACCATTCTATGATTCTATGATTCATAGGATTTATGGTTTGCTTCAAACAAACCTTGATTTAAGCCATCCAGGCACGTCACTTGTTTAGTATCTAGATTTTCCACTGGATCTCCTCTAGAAACTTCTCCAAAAGATGTCTGCCTTTCAAAAATATTGTTGTTATTGTTAACCTGGCTTCCATTTTGCTTCATTAGCCTGAAAACTTCTGCTTCCAAATCTTGTATCTGAAAGAAATACAATGCAGTATTACCAAAATATTCACCCCAATACATCCTCCCCATCAGATATGTTATTTTTCTAGAATATCAGACAGAATTGTCTCATTCTTCAAACAGAAGAGTAAATGCTACTCACACGAGCTTGTAAGCCTTGAACCTCTACAAGGTGTGCTTTCTCCAAATCTTCTATTTTCTTCCGTTCAACTTCCTGGCGCTTGATGAAATCAAGTTCTCTTAGGGAAATAAAAAAGATGCATTTGCTGTCATCAAAGCAATCAGAGTGAAACAAAATATAAAATGTTTTGCTACTCATCAGAAAAATCTGTCCTTAGAAAGTAATTTATCACTTACTTAGTCAGAACTATGAAACTGCAATCAGGACAAAACCCTAAGTCTAAACGAATATCCTAGGCAATGATATAAAAATGGCAACTTATCTGGAAAAAAAAATCTCAGATCTTACTAATAATCAAATTGGTTTCTTTTTCTAATCTGTGTTTACAACAAAAATAACGTAGCTTGGTTTATGCTGTTCTCTGTTGTAGGACATAGAGCAAAGTCTCTGCTTTACTAGAGTATGACTGTGCTCCTTCACAGAAAGGACAACCTCTAAGTTTGCAGGTACAAATCGAATTTTCTACAGGAAACCTGTTAGGTCAGGTAAGTAGTCTGAGGTATTTAAGAACAACTGACTAGGTATTTTACTAATATAAAGCAGAATGTCCATAGAAAGCTATTCAAACTCATTCTAGTGCCTTGCCCAATCTCTTTTTATTTTGAATATCAAAGAAATTTGTGATAGAAAGCATGCAGGATGCAAATTAGTTCTAGATCAGTCATGAAAGCTTGACAATCTAACCCCCTTTTTAATGGGACAGGATATTCATTTCCGCAATCACAATTATCACTTGACATTGCTGTATGTCTTTGAGTTTTCCTCTTTAAATAAGTATATTTCAGCAGAAAATTAAAAAAGCTGCTGCCAAAAAAAAAAAAAGTAATTTGGGGAATGGAAGCTGTTATAGAAATGTAAGATGTTATTATTCTTGCTAGCCACCAGGGAGAGGGGACCACATGAAACAGAGGGGGCCAGGAAATCATCAGTTAGCTCAACTCAGCTCAAACATTCTTGGCATCTACAAGAAGAAGAAAAATAAAATGTAAAATGTAACAAAACAATATTCTTTTTGATGTTATATTAGTACACAGCAGGAATGAATCCAGCTGATACAATACCCATATAAATTGCTGCAAACTTTGCTAATCAAATGCTTTACTGTGATTATTCTTAGCTGTTTGCAATTACATCGAGCTATCTCCTAATTCTTAAACATACCAACCTGGAATATTACAGACTAAATCTTTATTTAGGTACAGTATGACCACAGCTTAATATCAGCATTTTTCCATAATAAAGAGTCCATGCTTTTCATGAATAAAAAAGTGGAAAATAGTCTTTACCTTAACAGTGGGTTTCATATTTCAAAATATATCACATACATGTTTTCTATCTGGCCACTAAGTCATTTTCTGAGCCTGGTGTAGCTGCTTACTTTTGCTGAAAATCCTTGATTAATTTCTTTGCCTTGTTATACTTCTTCTCCAGAGCCTGATACTGGCTTTGTGTCTCCTTGAGGTGCTCATTCACTGTGTGACACAGGGTTTGTGCCTCAATCCAATAACTCTCTAATTTCATCATCCTTTCCTTATTCTCCTCAATGTTCTGCTGGAGTTGGGTCTTCTCCAATTCCCACCTCACCTTCTCATTCTCAGCAGCCTGCAGCTGAACAAAAGAGTGGAGGTGCAGTCCATAAAAAGCAGCAAATAGTTTAGGATTAATTCAAACAACACAAATAGAGGGAATCAGTAAATCAATAACTATGACAGCAATATGCTATGCTAGCAGTGGGAAGAGTGTTCCAGGACAAAGAAAACAGGCTGATACATGTATTATTCTTCCTCATAAAACAAGCAGAGTTTTTGCTCAGTGTTCCAGTGCAGCCTCTATGCTTCTCTGGGTTATACTAACCTATTTGACTGTCTGACATTTAAAAATGTCAATAGTGGAGCACTCAGGCAAACCGCAGGGTTAATCAGCCATCACATGGGATGTGTTTTGCTTTGTGCATGTGACTCAGGTACTATAAAGCATGCACACACTTTCAGAAAATGATGACATTTCTTATTTTGGGAAGGGATAATTTGATTTCCAGAATTTCTTTTGTGCTAGGGTTCTCATTTCCTAGCTGAAGCTACCTGCAGGTTTCAGTGTTTGGTGCTGGATAAGGGTAAGGTTATACAGCATCTTGGGTGATTTAGCTCCTAGAATTCTGTGAACAAAAAAATGCCTTAACATCCATGTTTATTTATCAAGAGTTTTTAATTTGCCCTAGGCAGTTCTGCCAGCATCACGGATGATACACACCAAAAAAATTAACTTGTTTGCAGTTTTACCAGTTATATATCTAAATTAGTCACATTTTCTTCAGCTCTATTGAAAAGATGAGGTAAAAAGGTCCAACACTAAAGGCACATTAACCCTAATTTTGCAAATGGATTTGCACAGATGAATGTTTACACCCACACACTGATGCCATCAAGCCAATGGGCCTTGGCACAATCCCAAGGGATCAGCTCTGTGGCTCCAACTGCTAGACTGGAACTGGAAAGCAGAGGAAGAAAAAATTTTTGACTTTCTGGACTGAGACAGGACAACAGAAATTGTCCTTCAAGAAAACAGTTGCACTCTGAATGTTTTTTAACAGTAATTTATGCAGATTTGATAAACACTCTGCAAAATACACAGTGAGGGCAAATGCTGCTGGAAAGAAATAATAATCTAAAACCTTTTTCTGAAGTACAATTTTCTCTTTTTCTTATTTTTATTTCCTTTATAATGTAATCAGACTCAGGGAGAAGGATGTCATTATAAAACCCAGTATTGCTGAACAACTGAATAATCAGTTAGGTTCCCATAAAGGTTACCCTAGTACAAGAAAACCCCAATTCTTTTTATTGCTGTAGCAAATTTAATTTATTAAATACCAACTGATAGTGAGATGTTTTTTTTAAACTGATCATATTTTTCCTTCCTAGACTATCTTTTAAAGAGAGCAGCAACAATATGAAACAACACTTTTTCTTCTGTATATAAAAATAATTTCTATTAAATACCTTTAAACAAATCAAGTTTTTAAAAAACGTCAATAATGGAAAATAGCGTAGGGATACTTTAACATCACTGGTAAATAAAAAGCCTACTAACTTCAACTTTAACATTCAATCCAAATATAATTTTAAAACCTGAAAAAAATGCATCAGAATTTTAAAATTAGCAATCTGCCATTTAGTCATTATGAAACCCCCTAAAACATGTTTAATTGAAGCTAGAAAAGTTGGCACTTACTTTTAATAGAAGCACTTAAGATTTTTACTTAACTTGGAATAAAGAATATACACTGACAAGATTTAGCTGAGCCACTGTGCTGCTTAATCAGCCTTTAATAAGGATGTTGACTTCTCCACCCACATAAAGATACGTCTTCAGATCTGATTTTGCATAAAGAAAAAGCACATCATGTATTAACCATATATTGATTCTTACCTTTGTCTTCAGCTTCTGAATTTCAGCTTCTGTAACTGCATGTTTGATTTGCAACTGGAATTGAAAATATAAAATAAACAAGTGAAGTCACAGAGAGTACTCCGGTATTTTTAAAGCCTGTGCTGCAAGTTGAATACCTTATTACATAGCAGAAGGCCCTGAAGAGTGCTGCAGTGCAGTAGATTGTAAATTAAAATGTCTAGCTTGCAAAATGACTCAGTCTGTGCAACCTAATTAAAGATAGGATGCCGTCTAACCACTCATAATTTCAAATCAGAACATCCAATCTGTTTAGCAAAACCAAATGTCTTATGTTTTAAAAAAAATAGATGTTTTCCTGCTGGGCTTTGCTCTCCTCTGATGTGAATGTGAAATACGTCCCAGTGCTGACAGTCCCACTGCACTGATTAAAGCAGGCACATTACAAATAAGCAAATATGGAAATAAGTGATTTAACAACTCAAGAAGTCAGGAAAACCTTGAGGGAAGATTCTGCACATTTATTTCATGCCACAAGAAAGGTAAAGTGATGCTATCCTCCACCAATAGCTGCAGTTACTCTGCTCAAGCCAGCTAATCTCAATTGAGAACAGTTACACATGGAAACTGTAAATAACAGCAACAGCATTCAAGCAACAAAGCGATTGCAAGCAGATTAACAGCCCAGGCAGTGTGCTAAAGGTTGTAGTTGCATCGCCAAGCAGCCACAACAACAGGGGATCTGTACAGGGAAAGGGTTGGTGTGCAGGACCTGGCATCCACCTGCACACCTGCTGTGGGATTTCTTCTGTACTAAACTACATTAGTCTGTTCCTGTGGAGTGAACAGTCACTACTGAGTGTATTAGGCAATGTCCTGAAACACCTTTAGTTTTACCACAAAGGTCTGCTATTCACAGGCTTCAGAAATGCTCTGAAGGACAAACTGAACCACAGCTTCAACAGCATAACCCTACCAAATGGAAATGATCATGCACATGTACCCAATGCTGGCCTGCACCCCAATCCCTGCTGCTGTACTATTTAAAGCAGGCAGCATGGACAAAGTACTGACAGGCCTCAAAACCTTACACTGAATCGGTGACTTGGGTATGTTGTGTATGGAGCTGAGGGCAAGGGCAAAAAGTGAATTACAGCCTAAGCCAGCACTGCACTGGAGATAAGGCATCACCTGTTATTTATGAATAGAAGGAGTAGTTATGGAAAAACATGTTTTACATGCAGGTTACTTCTTTTACAAGACAAACATGAGCTTTTGGGAATAGTTTGTGCTGAGCTAACAGAGTATATGAGGTCGTTGTACTGAACCAGAAACTAATATTTCTGGTGAAGCAATGGCTACATTCTTGAAGCTGTTAGCAAGAAAATATGCAAATTAATCAAAGGAGAAGTTCTTCCGGAAGAAAGGAATAATTTTCAAAGTAACAGGAGCTATCACTGAGCTGACCAGTACAAGTATCACTGAAAAATTCTAAGCTAATTTAGAAATTCCCTTTTCATGAAGTCTCTTGAATGCCTCTTCTTGTGGGGCAGGAAATGCACACTCTCAGACACAGTTTGGTTTACAAATCAGCCTTAATTAACCTACTGAATAAATCTAGTCCCCTAAGGTGGAAAATTGTTTAATTTATGCTGGACACTGATTCACCAGTTCTGTTTAGGAATCTTCTTTCCAACACCCATTTCTCAGTCACGGTCTCCAGAGGAGGCTGTAAGAACTTCTAGTCCCCATGATCATCTGTTACTTACACTCACTTTTTGACTTTGCACTGCAAAGTGTTACGACTCTTCATGTGCTCAGTGAGAGCAGATGTAAGATTTCATTTCAAATGAAACCAGCACTGACTACAGAAGCTTGCAGAAACACAGGTAACCAACCCACGGATCATGGGGCTCCTGAGAAAGTGCCACAGGGCATCAGGGCTACTGCTCCAGGATGGAGAGGGGCCAGTCCAGCTGGAAACAGGGCAGTTGGAGCCCCGCAGCTGCTGCAATGGCAAGAAGCTGCCAGTGAAGCTGTTGCACTTAGTAGGCCAGGAAGCTGAGAGGGACATACACCTTTTTATATAAATATCAGAGGAAAAAAGAGACATTTTAATTAGCATGTTCAAGAGGCTACTTGCAATTTTTGAGCTCAGTCATTCCAGCCTCTGATCTACACTTTTCAGAGATTGAGAACTGTTTTTTCTCCCCACTGCATTCCTGTTAACAGCAAAAAATTATTAAAGAACTATCTCAAAACATCATGGTGTTTATAAAAATGCCCAACCCTTTGCTTAGATCTGCTACACTGTTCTGGGATGAGATAAAATCAGGGGAATAATAGATGAGCTAGATTTTCCCCTTTTCAGACTTAATAATGACATTGAAAAGCCAAGACTCAAAGCCTTTTAGGCTACCTCCTGACAGTCCACTCCCATTCTTCTAAAACCCCACAAATCCATACAGAGCACTTAAAGAACTTATTATTACATGCAAATAAACTCCAAATTGTTGCATAAATGACAATCTGCTCAGGTACAGATGGTTTTTAACAGTTATTTTTGTGCTCTGTTATTAAGTTTAAAAAAATGAATACTGAGTACCCAGTCAGATCACTGAATCAGTACATGGTACAGCAGATCCCACTGAGGCAGAAGAAAGAAGACACTTTTCTGCTTACCAAAAAAAAAGGGTAGCTGGATATGTATTTTTTTTCTTTAAAAAAAAAAGAACTAATTATGTTTGTAGAATAGATGAGAAATACTAACACATTTATAGGTTAAACTAAACAACAGGCAAGGTCAACTATTTGGCAAGAAATTCTGGACTCTAAAGCTAAAATTTTTTAAGCAAGTTTACTAACAGGGGATCAGAAATCTTTATTCCATGTCCTATTTAATGCCAGACAAATTCTTGGCAGATACTGTTTTGTACTTTTTTTTTTGTTTTTAAGTTAATATAAAGTTGTGAAGGCTTCACACTAACAAAGACATTTTGAGTAATTTTTGGCATATTTCCTATTCAAATATGTCTTGAAAAGCTGATTAATTTTCTACAAAACAATAAAACTTGTTATAAGAGGTAACTTTTAGAGAGAAAATGGATTGAATTCATCAAGACTGCAAAAGGTAGAATGGGATGAAAGTCTAGCAAATATTAAGATATCAGGAGTACACTGGGAAGGAAAGTATGCAATAGAACCTAATAATCACCATGACAGTTTTTACGTAATATCATTATATACTTTTTGCATATTATAGTAATCCATTCTTGATATATTTCATTAAAACATGAAGTAATGAATTCTTACATAAATGTCCCTTCTCCCTACAGATCTTGTCTCTCTTTAATCATCACAGCTAAAATAAAGTTTCTAGCCCTTTCTCTCAAAGCAGTTAAGAAAAATCAGTCCTATTTTTCCTGCTTTACAGCCAGGAAAACAAGACTTTCAGAAGTGATTCACCCAGGAATGCCCATTTCTCTTCTTTCATTCCAAAAGCAAGGCATTTTAAGTAAGAGTGCTCTCAGAGTATGGGAACACATTTTTTGTTGCAAAGACTGAATTCAACTAATTAGGTCAAACTATTATGCTTAAAGATTATGTCCTACCCACTTGCCTAATACTTTCATTAATCTCTGGAGTAAGAACAAGAAAGAACAGTTATTCTTTAAATACAATTCCAGAAAACACTGTGTGGGCTTGTGCAGTGTGACCATGAACAAGTCCTCTAGTGTTGAAAGAATTCAGGGCAAATACCAAGAAAAATACATGTACTCACTCAGCATCAGCCAACAAAATGCAGCTGTGTACTCTTAAAGACAATCAGTGAAACAAAAGTGGTGTGCTCGTATCAGCAGTAACTGTGTGGGCAGCTGAAAGAGTCCACTCTTAGGCAGGAGGAGCATTTCATGTTTTCATGTTTTCTTCTTAGGCTCTCATCTACATTTACACTCAAGGATCCCAAAGTACCTTCATCTGGTCTCTAAAACAGCGTTTTAAGGCCATGACAGATGACAAGTCTGCAAATAACTTCAAATCAGTTTGGACAAGCTCGAGTATGGCAATAGCCTGAGTTTATGGAAACTGTATTCAAGCACAGATTTAAAAGTATTTATTCAAAGGTGAGTTTCCTGCCCATCACTGCATCTGTGTTTTGCACAGCCTTGGAAAACTTGCTGGAACATGGAGAATGGTAGCATTTTCCCACTGCTTTGAGACTATATTTCTATGTATGATGCAAAGTATTAGAAAATGAAGTAAAATGTTCTGCTAATTCATATAAAACCCTGAAATTCAAAATATGGAGTGAGAAAATGATAACTTAAATAATGTAAAAAATTTTCAGGAACCAACAATGAATAACAGTAGGCACCCAATGGCTGTGAGGGCTATCAGCAGAAAAGGGAAAGACTGGTTGCTCATTGACTGATTACTTTCCATACATGACTCTCACTAGAGGGTAGTAACAATATACAAGATAAAATATCTGGTTTGAGTGAAGGCAAGAGGAGAAGTGGAGAAGAATAAAAAGGGAGTCCTGGTATTTTAAAACTCCTATCTGGGCCCAGGTTCTGTTGCTTAAATCTCCCGTGAGGTTCTGGCTAGTTTCAACCCTTCCATCTTCCTGTGTTTAAAAAAAAGTTCTTTACTCCCATCACTCAGCCCATTAATGGAAGCTTAAGTACATCCATTGTTTCATACTTTTATTTGCATGAGAATTCGGGAAAGCCTTAAAAGAAGCCACATCAAACACATAGCCTAAAATATGTACTTTGGTATGCGAAACTATTATTAATTCAATGACCACAATGAACATCACAGTACAGGTAGATGCTATACTCTCCAACCATAAATTTGGTATGGTTTTGGTAAAACCTTGGTAAAGTGCCATCTTGAAGTATGGCTGCTTCCCCAACAGAGCATCTTTCTAAACACATGGCCAAACACATGACATGGCTTTACACTGATGAGTTACTGTGCAATGGTATAGGATGAGTTTCACATGTCTCTCTCCACTGAAATTTAACATTTGTTGTTTGCTTTTCCCTATCACCTTTTATTGGAATCTTACAAAACCAAAGCAAATCAAGCCAAAACAAACAAACAAACAAAGAAAAAACAACTCAAACCCCAGCATTCTGCTAGTGATGAATTAACTTGCACTTTGTCTACGTGGTCAAACTAAGCGCTGAGGCACAGTAATTCCGGTATTGAAAAAGTTATTTTATAAACTGTCCTCATCAATACAGTAGTCACCTGAAAGCTGATGCCAAAATATCTCCAAAGGACAGTTCTTCTTTCAAAATTTTTAAATAATTTCCAAGTACTAAGCATACAAAAAGCTAAAAAACACTCCAGTTTTTAAGAGAAGAACCCTAAGCACTGAGCACTGAGGTAACTAAAAATTGGGTTCAGTGGATATTTTCTGATATATAACTTACTTCTTTGAATTTGTGAGCAAGTTTGCTGGTGTCCACATCACTGGGGGAGAACATGTCATCATTTTCAGGGAGATCGAACACTTCAATAGCCATGTCACCTCCTGGAAGGACAGGTCCCATGTCTTCATCTTCTTCATCTGTAGCATATTCCCCTGTCTTAATTTTATAGCATTTAAGAAACTCCAGTTATCCTCTTATTATGCAGAGACTATTCAAAGAACAATTATGACACTGTGCTATCACAGCATTCTGTATACAAAAAAGGTTATCTTTGTCTTTAGCTATAACCCCAGTACTGATGAATTCTACCAGACAAAATACAACTCCACAGTAGTATTTCAGTACATTAGAAGAGAAGAGAAAACAGTGTCTTAAGCACTAAAAACTCAGTTCTCAAGCATTAGTGGCTCTGTATTTTGGTGATTTCACCCTTTTCTAAGTGAGACCTCTTTTCCATTGGAAGAACTCTCCAAATATATTTCAGATTGAACAAGGCATCTTTTCCAAACAGAAAAAAAAAAGCAGAATACAACCAACAGGATCCTGATTAGTCGTTAGTAAAGTCATCTGGATGAAGTAATTCTCCAGTGATATTCCATGCTGAATTTGAAAATTCATTGGTTTGTTCTTTATAAACAAATTAACGATAGAAAAGTCACACCCACGCAGAAAGACAACAGTAGGGAAAAGAAACCGAGTGTCAGAGACAAGTTCAGCCTCTGAAGCCAGAGTTTACTTAATTTTCACCCTGAAAAGCTGCTTTGAACTACTTTTGAACAAAAAAATGTGGGTGTTTTTTGGGCTGGTAAATCATGAGATGCAAACAACTTGCTGACAAAACAGAATTTTGAAAATCGTAAGCTGCAATCAGTACCTCAAGAACAGACAAAATAAAACAAAACAATAATATTGAAAAGAAAAAGCTTGCAATATTGAACCCCAAGCTCCCTACTCAGTCTTTTGCACACACGTCTGTGCTCATCCCTCCCCGTCCCTAAGGTGAATGGTACCACCTTGTTTCTGCAGGGCTCCCTCTGGAAGCTGGAGTACAGCACGTACAGATCACAAGCAGCCTGCTGGCTGTGCAGATGACTGTGCAAACACACTCCAAAGCCAACACATCCCTCAGGACCACATCTGGATTTGTAAGGTTTGGGACTAAATAAATACATGGAAAAGGAAGGGTGGGGGGACCGGTGCAGTCTTTTTCATGTTTATACAGTAACACCACCAAAATTTTGACAAAACTATTCAAAGTTTTTCTTCATGAGCTTTCAGTTCCTGAGATGAAACATATATTATTATCAGAAGTATATTCCCCATAGTGCTAAAATTGTTTATTAGGGTCATTTTTTGACAAAAGGACTTCTCAAAACAAGAGGTTAAGAACTCATATGTATGAACAACAGTTCAAACCCCAGCTTTCCACCTTAATTCAGTTTCTCAGCTGTTGTTTAGGCTTATGTGAATCTCTTTCAACTAAAAAGCAGTGCATGCAAGATATTGACTCTAGATGCACAGGTACACACAGACACCACATAGAATCACAGAATGGTCTGGGTTAAAATGAACCTTTAAAGATCATGAAAACCTACATTCTTCTCTTTTTTAAACCACTTAAGTTTTAAAAAAACAAAGCCAAAACACATAGAAAGCATAAAATAGTTTGTAAAATTTTATGATGCTGAAAGAACTACTAAAACGAAGGTAAGTCACCAACATGCATATCCATATTTTAAAATAATCACTGTAAAGCAAGGCACATTTTTGGTGAGTTATTGCTGCCTCTATAAATAGTAACATATTTGCCAATGAAATAAACAGTAACCATTTATTTTATATATTTCATACCTACTAAGCATATATGCCTAAGAATCTCAATAGTCTTCTGCAAAAAAAGCTAACAGCTGATTTTGCTTCTTCTTTCCTTATTTAAGAGAAGCAAAGACTACACAGTCCATCTCACTGGAGTTTTCAGGCATGTAAGCATTACAGCTAAACAAAACCCCTGAAATTGTCATTCTGTATGTCCACATTCCATGCACACACACAAAAAAATATTCTGTTACGCTACACTTGTAGTAACTTCTGTTTCTATTTTATTGTCCCTGGCTATATGCAGTAGCTGTCTAAACCGAAAATTTGGCTACCAACTTTCCTGGCTCTTTCCAGGAGGACGTAACACCACCTTCACACACCAGCAGGGCAATCAGAAGCAGAAAGACTAACTCTCAAAATCCCGCTGAGATTTCAGAGAAATTAATTTTTGTGGGGACAAAATACTAACAGTCCATGTACTTTCCATTTTGCAGTCATTATCCCTGAAACAAATAAGATAATACACAACCGTAACTTCAACATTAAAAAAAATCCTGGCAGGTCCATCAGCAGTGGCAAGGAAATCTCTGAAGCATGCAGAGAGGAGGCAGAAACAGCATCATTAACCAGTAAACTCATGCCTCGCTTATATAAAACGAAACAGATATGGCTCGGCTACATGTGCATTTTAAAGGAGTATTTTAACACAAAATCCCAATTACATTTACCAATTTTGTCAAGGAATAAAACACATGAATTTAGTTAAAACTGATTTCTCTGAAGACTTAAGCTAAGAAGAAGTACTGAATACAAAAAGAAAAATGAACACACATGAAGGAGTAAATTATTGGGGAAAAATTCAAGAGCAGACAATATTCTACTGGCCTCAGGAGCCAGTGTTTGAAAAGGAACATTAGGCAGCTAAAAACGAACACAAAGGAAAATCTTTCTTCAAATTGTACATAATGAGTGTCAAGGAGCACAGTCATTTTTGTTTCAATTAATGAAAAAAGTAGCTGTCAAAGCAAAGCGTATCTCAAGTAAACAAGACACCAGGATGACAAGAACACATTAGAGAACACAGAAATAAATGAGATTTTTGCTTTTGTCTTCAAAATAAAGGGATTTCATCTTACAGTCACATGAAAAATAAATTACAGGTTCAAAAGAACCAATGTTTACATTGAGAAAATATACATAGTAAACTACATGAAACATACTTTCCCTGAAAAAAAATCTCTCTGCTGAATTTTGTACCACATGAAACTACCAGAAGGTGTTTGTTCAGACACTGTGCCAGTTAGCTGGGATGTGAAAGTCACTATTTTACAAGCAGCAGCAAGGCACAGAAAAAAAGTTGTATTACTTCAAATAACAAAGCTCTGTGAGGTAAGAGTTGTCATTGTAACTTGCTGAGGTTCCCTGCAATACATTTTGTTTCCTTAGCTGGCAATAGCAATAATATTTTTTACTCCATAGTCAATGAAAACTTACATGCTCTTGAAGGAAAATCTCAGACTCTTCATTCTGTGTTGGTGAGCAGAATTCATCCACATAAAAGCCCTGTTTCTCATTTCAGTAGCACCTAGGGCTTAAGCTTGTCCCATCCAAAGCAATGGCTTCTGGTATTAGCCATTCCATTTTGCTACATGCTATACAGTTAACAGCATGAGATTATCAACATGAGCTGCAATTTTCCACTTTTAAAGGGAAAATGTGTTATTTGCATTGTTTAACTGCCTTAATAGTAAACTTCTGAAATGTGCCTAACACTCCCAACCAAAGAGAAGGAGCTGCAGCACCAGCAAGGATAATGCAGACAGACCTTCCCCAAATCACCATAACAAAGGCTGCATCAAGCTACACCTTTTGTTCCTGCTGAAACTCTCCCACAATCAGGGAACACTATTTGAAGAACCATAAAAATGACTCAAGCCCATGTCTTCATTTGATTTTTTCTTTGATGGTTTACATTTAATTCTTTCAAAAGACTGAAGAAAAACACAATGGTATAGTATTAATCATTGCTCCTACAGGAGTGCATCATAGTAATGATATTGGAAAAAATGTACTCTCTGAAAGATTTTTTTTTAGGAAATGCACTCTTTGGGCGTTAGACATTCAAGTACATTGCCACTTTTTTTTTTTTTGCGTGTGTCAAGATTTTCTTCAATGGCTCTAAATATTGCTTTGCTCTCAGCACATCCTAATGAATGCAAATTTAAAATGAAAAAAATATTCATCTGACTGTTAGTGGTATTAAAACAGATTAAACATCACTTGCATTAAGCTACTTTTCTGTGGCCACAGAGTGAACAGAATCCTGAAATATATTATTCATTTCACATTTTGCATCACCCCATGCAGCCTTCTGGGGAACAGGGCATCTGCTTTATGTGACTTTTGTCATTTCTTGTAGAACATGAAGAGGATAATACCAAGTTCAAGTCAAAATTCCAAGAAATGTCAGAATCTGACTCATGTGCACAGAACACTATGTTAACACAGGGAATTCAAAAGGTTTCAGTCAAGGATACAGATTCAGGTCATACTTAGCACACTAAGTAGGAAATACAAAGACAGTGCCTACTTCAAAGCCTTGGAGTTTTATTTTCTGACAGGATGCTACAAATTAAAAGGGTGTGGGATTTTAGGAAGCTAAACAAACTGGTGATGAGCAAACTGCAGCAGGCAGTATCTCAAGGCAACATACTCTCCCAGCTTTACTGTGATTAGCAGACTCACTAGGAAATGCCAGCGCTGCAATCGTACGTAACACTTGAGAAATAGCTGATACTATTGGCTCAAGTGCTTGGCCTGTGGGAGCTTAACAACAAATTGTGAGCTGATGCACACTTATCCTGCTAGTCTTTGCATGGGCTCCACTGTGAACATCCATTTTCTTTTAATGTTCATCAATTCTGCAGAAGGACTTTATGTTTCCATGCAAAAATTTAAATGAAGGAGCATCTGAAAGCATCCTGCAACCCTGTGATGCAGCCCATGGTAACAGCAGATTCTGAAATGCAGAGATGCAGGGCATTTATATAGTAAATGCCGAGTTTTCAGTATTACTTACACAGTAAATGATATATGTTTTAGAAACACTATGTATTAGTGTAAATCTTCCCCAACAAGTAGCTGTCAGGCAACATTCCTGCAAGGCAATGTAATGAGAAGGTAGTAGGCTAACACTGCATCTCTAAATTTAGTATCTAACTCAAGTCCACTGCCCAATAGCTGGCAGAAATCAAAACTGTCTCAGAATATTGCTTTTTAAAAGAACTTGGATCCTTCTAAAATACCTACATACTCCTTGGGCTATGAAGACTGTCAGAAGCTCCAAAACAGAGGAAATCCAGCCAGCTGGTGACACAGCAAGATAAAACCAGAACTTGCACATGTCTGGCACACATTCTCTTCCTGTGATTTAACCAACTCTAACAAACACAAGTCGTGTGCCATGACTCCAGGACTCCAAAAGGATCACTGACTTCCTGCTCTGGAAAACTTAAAATGTTATTGCTGTCCTTGTGGTAAAGCCCCTGAGCCTCAGAATCTGGCAGTCTCAAGATCATTTTCTTGTTTATTTATGCAGCACTCTACCTGGAGATCCATGTTACCGTATTTTAAATGGTGTAGGAAAATGAGCAGGATGGCTTGACAGCTCTGAGACTGAGCAACGCGTGTATAATTCTGTGCTGCTTCAATGCCAAACCCCTTACACTGGAAATCCAAATACTCCTGAACTGCATGCTGTCAGAGTCACTATTCCTTTGATGAAATGGACTTGAAAGGGTAGTAGTGGTTTTTGTACACTTGTAGATATTCATTCAGCCACTGCAAACTGAGATTTTCTTGCCCAAAAGGTGCTCTGCTTACCAGAGCCAAAGAATGCAGGGCTGCTGGTGGTGTCTGGCAACAATATAAACCAAGCCAGACTTGTCCACACAGAGCAAGGTAAGCTCAAAGAAGTAATGCTCGTATTCGACACTAAATGGAGCAGAAGTGCTTGTGGTGACCAAAAATGTCTTTGAACTGTGGCTAATGTGCATTAGATCACAGTTTACATTGTGTCACTTGTCTGGGAATGGTGCAAGTTTTGTGAGTAGACCTGGATGGCACAGCCAGGTGACCAAAAAAATAGTAATGTTCAGGATTACTGCAAGTATTCAATAAAATCTGTTTCTGGTAAGTCTCTTAATTATGAAATGGAACATGCTATACTGCATACCTTAGTAACTAAACTGCAGCATTTATTCTGAAAATGTTTACCATCCATGCCCCAAATATAGATATATGGCATCAAGTAGGAAATAGGTATGACCTTCAATGACCCCAACGTAGTTTTTAAGAACTGCATTTGTTCTCAGACCTAATTCCTTCTCCTTCCAAAAGATATAATTGATGAGATCATCAGGATCTCCCCTGGAGCTCTTTTCCTTTCTTCCTCCTTTCCTCATATTCAACACAAAACTCTCTTCTGCACTCCAAAGGTCATTGCCAAAAATCATGTCATAGTCACAGACATGGTCACCATCCTCAATATACTGCCAGAATAAGAAAAGATACCTTTACCTCTCCTAATTATGGAAAAATCTGGGAAAAAACTTGTCCAATTTTATTTTCTCTCTATGATCCAAAGGCACTACCAACAGAAAACACTTTATGAATTTAGTATCTCTTGTGAAAAATTTATGCAGTGAATAGGACTTACCAGTTTGTAACCATCAAATTGCAAGGACAAGACACATCACAAAAAGTACCTGATACCTACTCATGCCTGCCCTCTTTCAGTACTTTACTGAGAAACACTTGCATGGCCATCAGTGTGACAGTGTCACCATCAGCACCTTCACAGCAACAATCCCTACTGAAGGCTGAAGTACTACCAGGATCAGTATTGATCAATATGGATTTAACAACATTTTCTTTATTGCCAGATCTTTAAGTAATGCCACCTGTGTGGTGTGTGAAGGTAAGAAACACAAACATTTGAGATTTTTTGCAGGTGGATGTGTCCCACAGATAAAAGGTGTAATGCATCAATCACTCACACAGGTCAGCCACACAACCCTCTACATGCAAGTAGGCAGTGAGAAAGATTTGAGCATCAGGCATTTAGGACACAGCTCTCTTGCCTATATGAAAGTGATCAGACTATGCTCACCACAAATAGTACTGAAGGTCTTGGAACCCTGAGATCTACAGCACACTGTGATGAGTCGTGAGAAATCTCTTTTTCCCAAAGGCCAGTTGCTCCATTTTGGTTTTGAAGAGCTTTTAAGACAGTTCCTTCAAGAAACTTCTCTTGAATTTAATTCTAGACTAAAGAGAAGTTAGAAGACTTGTATGTTTCTCTAGTTTGAGAAGGGAAGAGAGAGGATATGGATTTTTCCATCCTTCATGGTCTCCCACAGGCATACCTACATACGCATGTATGTACAGCTTGTATTTATATGAGTTACATATGTCCCTGTGACAGGATTAATTCTAAGACATACTGAAATATTTTTATTCTTAATATCAGTGGAAATTACAATAAGTGAGAGCATTACTGGGGCTACACAGGATTTTTACTTAGTCTGTTGGGACACTTCTGATTGTTCTGACATATTGGTATTTTAACAGCATGTTTCAAAATCTGAGTATGTCTTGATTTTATGTCAAGAGTATTTTTTTTCTAACAAGAAAAAAATAACCTGAAATAAATGCATATTATTAATTCTCTATCTCCCCTTATCTATTGTTCCCTTACACAAAATAAAAAACCAAAAAACTAGCCAAGCATGAAAACACACTAATACATGGAGTCTAGCATTTCAAATAATATTACTCAAGATGATGTGAAATGGTGACAGTATGCTTGGGCTATATGGAAGCAGTTTAACAAAACCCAGCAGCTAATTTAGGGAGTAATGCAGGCAGCAGCAGTCTCTAAAAAATACTCTCAAAGTGATCTTCCCAAGTATCTTGGTATTTAGACATACTAGGAATTTTATGGAAAGAAATTATGGAAATTTTACTGCACAGAGTTGTTACTTTCAAAACCTTTATATTGGGACATCAGGCACTAATTGCAAGCATGAATATACACTTCAGACAAGGCAATCTAATTCTCTATCCTGAGGAATATCTGTTCACACAGAAACAAAATCATAGCATGTGGAAGGAGGGGTCTCACCCAGAATCTCAGAAAACATTCTGACTTAAGAAGAACATAAATTCTTCTAGAAAAAAAAAAACAACTTCCTCAACCGCACTAGAAGTTAGAAGGCAACTTTTACCAGTTTTCACAAAACTTCAATGTTTCAGTGCACAATCAAACGAACTTTAGTCCCTTATTTCAGAAAAGTATATGCTTTCAAGGAAGAGGAATGCTTACAGAAGCATCCAACCAACTTGGTATTTGCTCTTCTGGAACAAAACAAATACTTTAAATCCATGATGAAAAGTGTTTCTATAAGTTTGTTCTTCAATTAGGAGTCATCATCAAAATCTGTAAAAAGCATCAGCAAGGGTAATGGAAAGATCCAAATGTTGACCTCTGAGTGGCAAGTAAAAAAGAAGGAATTAGGAAGAGAAAACAGAACATTAAAAAACACCAAATAGTGAAACACTGGACACTATGTTACCTCATCATCATCTGCATCATACTGTGCATAATGCTGCTCCAGCAGCTCTCTCTGGCGGCGTTCTTGTTCTAGAGTTTGGCTAATCAGCTGCGCAACCTCACTCACTTGTCCCGGTTTTTCTCGTCCAATTACAAACCTATACAAAACATTAGTGAAAAAACATTACTCCTACTGTTTACTGAAGTTCCAGGGTTTTAGCCATTTCTAGTATAGAGGGTAGCCTTTTTCTCCAGAGATGTGTAGTTTTGATTGCTTCAGATGTGTTCTGTGGATGAGATTTGTCACAAGGGTGTGCAGGAGTAGCAGTGACCAGACCATGACAGGTCTGGTTACATGACAGGAGGGGCAAAAGAGAAGGGACCATTACAAACCTCCACTCCATGTTTCAGTAAAGTATAATCACTTCCATCCCTTTAGAGCCATGTATTTTCCAGAAGGCTACAAAAGACCAGACTGTTATGGATGCACAGTAAGAGCACAGCATACTTGTGGCAGCTTATAGCATGCATCAGAGTAACTCCTTCCCACCCTGACTTAGAACTTCCATTTCTGAGCTTTTATATTTGTCTTCCTCCAGTCTAGAAAACAGAATCTATTTCCACATTTTAAAACCTGACAGACGCTATTTCCTTAATTTTAAGCTGCATTTAAATCTGTCTTTTATTTCATGAACTTCTGTTGCTAAGGAACATTTTCTCCACTGTTAGCTACTGTGGAACACTGGGTGTACACTTCCTTGGCTTCACAAAACACAAGGGAAGTGCCTCTTTCTTGGCTGAGACTTACAAGAATGCTTTTCAGTCTTGCTTTCAGCAGCTAGAACTCAGAATTGGTTTGGATTGCAACCCCCCTTTTTTTTCAGCACAGTGGCATAACCATATTTAGATATGCTGCTATCTCCAGAACTAATCATAAACACCCATTACATAGTACCAACAGACTGTGAACTACTGAACAAAAGCACAATTTAAAGATGTCAAGCTGAAAAATTATTTTCTTAGAAGGTTAGAAAGATAATTAGGTAATTACAGATGAAAGAATTATTATGTAGAGCTGAAAAGCACAGTAACGTGACACTGAGATACTGGATATAGTAAATTATTTGTTTCCACAACACTTGGCTCAAATGATGAATTTAATTATTATTTGATTGAGAGGCAGAAATGTGCATTATATCCCATGTATAAAAATTCTTTTCATTCATATTGCCTATCACTGTTAAAATCCCTTGGGATTTGTCATCCATGTGTAAGCCAACTTCCCAACAGTGGATGACCCTGGGTCCATTTTCAATGACAAATAATTTTTCAGATTCTATGAAGTCAGGCACTACAGAAAGGACTGCAATTTGGAGATCATTTCAACATCATCAAAATATCCAAGCTACTAATTACCTCCAAAAGCATAAGAAAGGTGAGAATGAGTAACTCCATTTGAAATAATGACACAAGGTACTCTGAAAATAATCTGCAAGAAAGTGTCTTAGCTTATAAATATCAATAGCAAATACACCAGAAACTATAAGAGAAAAAAGGCAGTAACATCAACATTTTAATCCTGATCAAAACAGATCACAGTCTGGCACTCATATCCCACTATTGCAAAACACAACATTAGTTCTCAGTAATGATAAAGACCTTGGGCTGAAAGAAAATGATTGTTTCTTCATGGCCCCTACACTTCATCTGTTCTGCATACTGACTCACAGACAGATCCTGTTTCCTCTAAATTTTGATTTTAGAGCCAACTATTACAAAGACTAAACCAGTCATGTTTTCAGACCCAACTGGGAGGAACAATGAACTTTTGAAATTACTGAAGGAAGAAAGAAGGGTTTAACTCCTATCTGCTACTTGTTTGTCTCCTCTAATGTAAAAACAAATTAAAAGTAAATATGGGAAAAAAACTATTTTAAAAAAACATTTTAAGCAAAAATATGCATGAGCATATTACTTACACCCAGTAGAGAGAGCACCACATTTGTAAACATGTGAGGGAGATCCTCAATGTGTAAAGTTATGAAACAAAGTGATGCAAATATTGGATTCCCTCTGGCCCTCTGCCTAGTATTTCACCTTCCTTGGAAAATACAAGACTCAAAATACTTCATACAATCATGTTTTTACCCTGAAAACTTAGAATAGACAGCATATAATGCATCTGAAGCCTCGTAATTCCTGATAATTTAGAAGTGGTTTTTGACACATTAGACTGCAATGCAGTGGTATTTTCATATAGACAAACAAAATTAGGTAGGGACAAACAAAATTAGGTAGGATGTAGAAATATGAAGCCTTATTAATTGAATTTTTCTTCTCATGCCTAAGCCACTTACAGTTCACAGTGATGTGATTTTCAAGGCTTGAATCACATGTAAAAATGAAGTTACTCAGTGATACCTGAAGCTGACATATGAATAAAAGCCTCCAAGTAATGACAAAGTTTAAAGTAAATGTTTTCCAAAATAGAAATATACTAGTAATGTTCTATCTTCCTAAAATTTATTGCTTTAGAGTGAGACATATCCAAAATGTCTGAAAATAATTTTTAGAAGCATTCAATCTATAACTGATGTCAGTTCTAGACAAAGAATTGTGAATTTGTAATATGGAATACTGTATTCCCAGCAATTACAGCTTTTACAAACTGAACCAAACTTTTTGTCATTTTACATTCCATGATCTTAAGAATACCATGCATATAATTTTACTTAACTGGTAATTGAGATAAACTATAAATTATAAAGTTACATTTTAAAGAGAGAGTTGAATAAAAACAACTTAGAAAACCATAAAGCAGGGGCAGTTATTAAAACTCTACACATGAATTAGATATTTATTCTCAGAATAGCTTTAAATACAAGAATTATCATAATCTGAAGTGTTTAAATATGAGGAGGAGACATAAGGCTGTGATTCACTGACCAAAAAATCAGTCACGGAACTATAATACACACATTTCAACGAAGGGGCTAATTATATATTTCAAATCACTTTGGCTCAACAAAATTAATCACATGCATTTCAGACTTCATTAATTAGTCTCCAGAGCTAGAAATATTATAACAAAGAACTATACATGCTGTCAGCAATAACATATTGGAGAAGCTGGTCATATTTTTCGATATGAGACAAATGGGCATTTTACAGCCTTTAACTACATCACAGTAATATTCACCTAGTTTATTAAAGCCAGCAAATCTGTGACACAGACATCACTGTACTAAATCTCAGGTAATTACTGATTTTTTCTGAAGTCTGCAAAAAAGAAAGAAGGAGAAGGAGAGAGGCAGGGCATGAACTGCCCTTGATGCTCAAGAGTTACATTCAATTTAGCTAAATTAACAGCTGAGAAATATTCTTTGTGGTTGTGGTTAAAATGAACAGGGATGGAGTTAGAACTATAATTAATATTAGACTCTATAATGGATTTTAGAATATCTAAAAGAATTACGTATCTTGAGAAATTGAAAATTAATTACAGTAGTGGTGGTTAAGAAAAGCAGTCTACTGGAATTGGCAACAACTACATCTCCTGCAATCCATGATTTAAATATTTTACAGCTCATTCGATACATAGCCTTCTGCATATGTCCGGCTTTTATTAAAAGAGGATCTGCAGACCTGTGCTTGAAATAACTTATTGATTTTTTTAATCAACTATGGAAACCAGAAATATTATTATAAAAATTGATTAAATTTAAAAAAAATATTTCCACTTCAAAAATAAGTGGTACTAAAAAAATTGCAAAGGCACCAAAGCTGTGATGCAAAACTGAAGTTCTGCAGCATACGCTCTTAGTGAAATGAGTTAACGATTTCTCCCGAAAATACTTCAGGAATTATGTGCTCAGTTAAAAATACATTAGCACGGTTTCCTTAAATCCAACAAAAATCCAGTAAGAATACGGCAAACACATTCTAAGAAAGAATGTGGGGTTTGCTGTAACAGTATTCAAAATATTTTCTTCTAATCTTTCCTAAAATACAGTTTGGTCCGTAAAAATGCACAGTAAAATTACTTCAGGGAGTTTTGCAGTCAGAGGCCTCATACCTGGAACTGTTCAAGGCCGGTGTGGATGGGGCTTTGAGTAACTTGCTCTTCTAGAAGGTGTCCCTGACAACAGCAGAGGGGTTGGAACTAAATGGTCTTTAAAGTCCCTTCTAAGTCAAACCACTCTATGATTTCCGAACTGGTTTTCCTCTGTGCTTTAAAGTCTGAAGCTGCTTCAGTACCATTTATCTCATTTATTTCAAGATGTCTTCGATTACCTACACTAGCTGCTTCCATTAGGTTAACAGTCACATAATTAGTCCAAAGTGCTAAAAGGCGTGTGAACCTTGCTAAGAAAGAAGTTTTATTTAGTCACAGCAGCACAAGCTGGAATTTGTGTGGTTTTAATGAACAGGATCAACCTCTCCCAAACAGCACTCTCAAATGCAGAAGTCACTAACTGCACATAAGGAATTCACAACCTATGAACTTCCATCACACTTCTTGATAAGAAATTATCTGAAACTCATAAACACTCTTTGAATAATTTCAGTTGGAAGGAAACTGGTCCAACCTAAGCCCCTGTCTTGAAAAGATGGCCAACTTTGTCATGGCCTTGATCAGAACTACCCTTGCTGCAACTTCTGTTCATTGCCTGTTATTCTGTCCCTTTGTACTGAGAGTAAGAAGAATCTGGGTTTATCCACTCTACCTCATGGAAGGTAGTTGAGACAGCAATAAGATGCCTGACATCCCATTCTTTCCTTTTGACTGAAGATGTTCCTGCCACCTTTTCCCAGGATGCTGCCTGCATTTCTGCTCTCTAGCTCACAGTGTTGCACAGGGATGCTGCTCCAGATGCCAGACTCACATGAGCCCTTGCCTCATAAGGTTTCTGTCAGCCCATTCCTGCAAGCTGTTGAAGATCCTGTGATTGTAGCCCTGTGTTATCCTATCTACCTCATGTGCAAATTTCTGTCAGTAAATCCACCAGCCTGCCTCTGCATCAGAGACAGGCATGTGTACAGCAATCTTTAAAGCCACTAGCTGGAACCAAGAGGACTGGTAGAGGGAAATAAAAATTGTTTGCCTGGAGATAAATGATAAATGACCCAAAACAAGTGAAAAACTGCTTGGAGATCAGCACCCAAACTAATATAATGAAGTGACAACCATCTGTGAATGAAATGGCAACGACTGAATGAAGTTATTTAAGGTCACATAAGAAACATCAAAGAGGGCAATCTGTGTAGTATCTAATGCAGGATGCTGGCTATGTGAAGCCAGTACAGATAAGCAGATTTGGGGAAGAGCCTCCAAGGACCCTGGAGATCGAGTTGCCAGTAAGATGAACTGCTGTGCAAACGTTCTGCAGCCTCTATCCTTGTCCCCAGACCCAGGATGAAGTAAAGAACCCTGAATTTAAAGACAGACAGCAGGACTTCAACTTACCACTTTGGGTTGGAAGGGACCATGCAGGGACACCTTCCACTAAATCAGGCTGCTCAGGGCCCTCCATTCAACCTGGCCTTGAACAGTTCCAGGGATGAGGCATCCACAAATTTTCTGAGAAAAGTTTGTTCCAGTTCCTCACTACCCCTTCTGTTCCCTTCTGTACTACTTCCTCCTGCTCCAGTGCCTCACTACTCCGTGAGTAAAGAACTTTCTAATCTCTAACACAAACCTCTCCTCTCTTAGTTTAAAACCACTCCCCTTTGTCCTATCACGATCTGTGTAAAAAGTCACTCTACCTCTTTTTTAAAAGCCCCTTTCATTACTGGAAGGTACTATAAAGTCTCCTCAGAGTCTTTGCTTCTCCAGGCAGAACAATTCCAGCACTCTCAACCTGTCTCCAGGAGAAGTGCTCCATCCCTCTGATCAACTCTGTGGCCTCCTCTGGACCCACAGTGACAAGTCCATGTCTTTCCTGTGCTGAGGACCCCAGAGCTGGATGCAGCACTGCAGGTGGGGTCCCACGAGGCAGAGAAGAGAGGCAGAATCACGTCCCTCACCCAGGGGGCCATTCCTCTTTCCGTGCTGACCCAGGATGTGGTTGGCTCCTGGACAAACTGTGGTATCAGTGGTGCTGGTGGATGAGCAGCAAAATCACAGATCAAGCATCAGAGAAGCCTCAGCAGACTCTCCAAAGCATCTTGGATAGAAGCCCCTGATAAACTATGCTGCTATCAACACTAAATGGATATTGAGTCAGACAATTAGGAAGTCACGTAAAAAACCCACACAATAATATCAATGCACTTAGATTAATTATTCCTCCAGAAATCAATTCTAGTCTAGGGCCTCACTGACAAATTAGCTTTACTCAAGAGTACTTCAAAATTAGCCAAGGGATTCAATGTTTTGGCACTGCTCCAGATTCTGGTCCTCACATTGCTCTGCTCTTCTGAGAGTACATGTTAAGAATCAATTCCATCTCTTTCCAGACAGCCTGACAGTATTCCAACACAATCCTTGCTTAAAAGGTTTCCTTAAATACAGAGTGATAATTTAATCAGCATTTGCTAAAGCACCACATGGTTAGTATGGGAATGGCCACTTCAAAGAAACACATTTGTAAATCTGTGCTTTAACATAACTGAATGCAGTCACCTCTGTTCAGAAGGCTAGCACACCATGTTTCTAAAAAAACAGACTGCTTTTTGAGGTGAGATCTGTCTTCCCTCACCCTTGCCGGCATACACAGGGAAGAAATCCAGGAAGAAAATACAGACAGGTCACAAGTAAGCTTCTGAGTTCAGACCATGTCCTTAATCTGGATGATTGCATGATCCAGATTCTAGGCAAGGTAGACCATCCTCATAGCACAGTCCAGCTAAATGCTCCTACAGCACCATCCCTGCAGTTTGGTGAGTTACTCTGCAAGGATGAACAGCAGGTATTTCTGCCCAGCTGTCACAATGTTGTATCCCATTAATCAAGGTGCACCAAAACTGTGCGGGAGCTTCCACAAAATAGTATCTTGGATGAAGGAGTAAAAAAAATTAGCTAAGTAAACATATATTATGATATTCCAGTTGCAGGGCTAGTAGTTTATGTTTAGATCCAACCAAGTTGAGGATGTACTGATTCAAAACCTGTCAACTTGTTCCTTTTTCCAGGAAAACAAAAGAAAAGCAAAGCAAGCAAAGCTGCTCCTAATGAAATCCAGCCCCACTGAACCTTACTCGTTCATGTTATACTTACTTTTAAAAGCCATGCTCCAATACTTAGAAAAAATAGTTTATAATTCAGACAAAATATTTAAATGAAGATTTCTTTATATATTTCACACTCAAACATATAATTTCCTGTCTAAATGTGCAAATATTTTGAGAAAAAAACTGCCATAAAAATTAGCAAGAACTCAGGACACAGGGGCTATGTTTATGCCAGCAAATTACACAGTGCCAGGGAATGCTTCCAAATACTAGTAACCGGTCATCATATTAAAATCGTATTAGATCACTGAAACAGTCTTGGCAACTGTTCGACACCAGTTAACTAATATTCCACTGAAGAATACTCAGACACAGTCCAGGAATTAGCAAAGGCTAGGAGTCAGCTTGGATGTCTCCAATGGACAATTTGGATATGGACACCCTGCTCAGAAAGGTACAACTCTTTAAGGGTAGGAGCACTGACCACTCTGGTGCCAGCTGGCCTCAGCACAAAGAACAGTCCAAGGCACAGCTTGTCTCCTACACAGGCACAGCCAAAGAATATAAACCAGCTAAGCAGTGATGAATGCAGTCTTATCTCACCCATGCTAAGGTGTCAGAGGACTCCAGAGTAATTTTTCATGTTCAGCACAATACTCCTGGTAGACTTACAGAACAATTACCAGTGCCGGTAGAAGTACCTTGCAGAAACCAGAAAGAAAATATATTATGGAATCTTCAGTATAGCCACAGTGGATTAAACAGGAGAAATTTATACTACTTTGGCACACAGCACCATATATTTAGTTTCTGCAGGATCTACAATTCAGGTTTATCTAAGAAGCAGAACCACACATGGCTTCTGAAGCAGACTAGCATGAAGTCCCAGATCAGCAATCACCATTGCAGAGCAAAGTGCTTTTCTTTCCTTCTCTTTTTATCTCCTCAGCTCTGGCACTTGGATTCAAGGAAAAAGGGATAGACAAGGAAAGGAAGAACAAAACCATAACCCCCAGTTAGAAAATAGACAACATAACCCAGCTCTCTGAAGCAGCCATGGAGTGTGGTATCTTTTGGTTTGGGTCCTGTCTCATCACCCAGTAATTAGCAGTCCTGCCTTTACCACAATGTGGATCTCCACTATAGAGAATGCCTGCAAATTTTAAGTGACCCTGCTGTTTCACAGGGTAAGAGCACAGGCAGGCAAAGTCAGAAAAAGCAAAAGAAAACCTGCACACTGGGAGAAGATTATTACCTGGACAAAGGAGTCACAACAGAGGCACACTGCTCAGTGTTACTGTCAACAACACCATTCCCATCGGGGCATACTGCTGCTGGCTAGGTCCTGAGGCAAACTTCATCTGTCCCCTACAGTCTTAGTTCTTGCAAAGCCCTGACTGTATAAACTCCCTTTCCAGATGCTGTGGTGGCAAATAAAACTAACAGCAGGCATGAAAATACTATTTTCGGAAACAGTGTATTTTTCAGAAAAAATTCAGCTCAAGATGGGGTGAGGAATTAGCTGAGGAAGGAATAAATGACATTTCAAGATGATGTTAATGAACCATCAATTATTTTTACTTTTCACTCTTTAATTGCTCCTTGTATAAGAGCTATATAAAAGCAAAAATTTGTATGAAAGATTGCATTTTCAGTTTAGTACAAGATAAAAAAATTAGGCTATGAACTAATTGGGAGTTGAGACAGAACCCTGCTTTGAACTGAAACATTCCAGATAAGAAAAACCAAAAAATGGCAATAAATAATTCTTTATTAGAACAGAGAATAGTTAATAGTGAAAAGCCAGAGGGCTGGATAGTTGCACTGCTGTGGTTAGAACATATCTTTAATGATCTAGAAGATCAATTAGACACAGCAAAATTGGCTAACCAATTATTTAAGACGGAAGGACTTTGATGCATTTCAGCAGAATTTAAATAAATAAAAGCAGGTAAACTCATTGTCAGGTTAGAATTAAAACAATTAATAACTTTCACAGTGGTACAAGCCATGATAAACCAAACAGGTTTTGCACAGGTTCTGTGTGGTTCCCTAAAAAAGTCAAGAACTGACTCAGAAAGCACCATGAGAGCATCCACTCAGTGCCTAGCAACAGTTTGGGAAGCTGAGAAAATGTTTAGTCACATTCATACAACAGGATACGGAAGGAGGACACAGAATTTAAAATTTGCCTCTCCAGTAAAACACTGAATTTGGTGAACTTTCTTAAAAGAAACCTCTCAGAGGAAAGTAATAATGCTAAAAGCATACCAGGAGCATACGAAGGACTGGGATTTTCTGATGATTCTCTCATGCAAGACTCTTTCTCCTTATCAATGCAGTAAGTCTTCCAAGAAATATGTCCTCCTCTCCTGGGACCCTGCCTTTCCCAGAGCTATGTGAGCACAAATCTTTGTATCTAGTAAGTATGACAAAAGGATAAAGTTTTCTCTATGAAAGAACTAGATTTTTTCCCTTTTGAGTATATTCAAGCAAAAGAAATAAAAATCCCTGGAGGCATACAGTTCCTCGAGTGAGCTTTCTTTGGCGGAGACCGTAGGGTCTCCCAGAAGCCTCTCACTATGATGAACAGGGGAAGAAACTGTGGTCACAAAGGCTTAACATCACTCAAGCAGCTTCAAAGAACAGGTCTGATACTCAACATCACAGTCCATGGGGAGACTGCAAGCAAAATAACACAGGAGAAACTCCATGACATTCCCACTGTCAAGCTGTCTCCTTATCCTATCTTTTTTGACTGCAGGCACCACTTGCAAACTTCAAGCTGATGGATTACATCCTAAATGGGGTCAAAAGAATCACAGAACAATTAGTGGTATTAGTGTGGCACTGCCCTCTGAGCCATTAATCTTAGAGCAGGGGCAACACTCAACAATATTGAAAACAACACACATTTCAAATCCCTCCTGTATATAATCAAATTCTGAAATGCACTAATATGAGATATTAGTAAACTAAACAGTTATGTAAAATTATAAAAAAGACTTGATATTTACATCAATTGAAATAGCATTCGTAGTTGTATTTGCCTGATTAGAGTCACGAGGACACTAATTCTCATCCTGAAAAACAGAAGCTGATTGCCAGCTGGGATTATGAAAGAATTCCATCTCTTTCCTTTGCCTCTCAGGCTACCAGAGTACATCTGCTGGATAATGATTATCCTCCTAGAAAACATTTTAAGAAAGAATAATTTAATTTATTATCACTGTAGAAGTCAAATTGGTTGAGCCCATGATCTTTCATTACGGTATAATGACTCTGCTGGATAATCCAATACTGCAAACAATAGATAAATAATCATAGATGCTTACATTTGTTCTTCTTTCACCTCCTTTCAGCCTCACCTAGAACAGTTCAAAAGGTAAAAGCCATGACCTCATTTTCACAAATTCTTTACTGTGCCAGCTACAGACAGTCTGGATACATTTTTTCTGGTAGAAAAATTGCAAAAATCTATTCTAGGTCAACGACTTCCACTGTCAGTATCATTCAAAGTGTTCAGAAGGCTCAAAGGAGAAAAATTAATCAGTAAGTATTGGTATTATGCAAGTTCTCTGAAGAGATATTGACTGCATTTATTGCAAAGAATTAAGAAGTGGCTTTAATGTCATTCTATTCATGAGTGTCCTTTCTTTACAACTGATCTCACATAATAAACCCTGCTATAAAAACCAGCATGCACTTTGACTAGATTAAAGACAAAGCGACTTCAGATACATAATGCTGTGGGATATAAACGTGAAGTAATGTCAGTGAAAGGCACACAAATCTCTGTGTGTACAGGACACTAGGCAGAAGAAAGGCAGAGATTTTGTGTGCTATGATCACAAAGATAACTGTGCTTATTAAAGCAGTTCTATAAACCCCATCAAGCTGACACTACTGATCGGCAGATTCACGAGCAAGTGTGAACATGATTCCTCCTGTGAAGGAAGGACTGGTGAA
Organism: Rhabdornis inornatus; assembly: GCA_013397075.1. NCBI lineage: Eukaryota > Metazoa > Chordata > Aves > Passeriformes > Rhabdornithidae > Rhabdornis > Rhabdornis inornatus. Next base: position 109,481 of record VWZS01010430.1, on the reverse strand, counting down.
GCTGCCTTGCCTTGATCAGGTGAGGTGTGCTTGTACACTGCCTACACACTGGCAGCTCAGCTGGGACATCCCCTGCAGGAAAGGCAGGAGGGGTTTAGAGAGCAGCAACCTCCTCCACTGCTCCTGCCTCCCACAGTGACAGGGATCACTAATGGCAGCTGCCATGGCAATGGTGCACTCAAAGGGCAGGAGCATTGCTACCTGCACTGCCAACAGGTAGGAGCTGATAGCTGGGGGCAAGAAAGGCATTTTGCCCCAGCAGACTCTCCCATGTTGCCCCTAATGTTCTGGAGCAGTTCAGGTGCAGAGGTTGTCACCGTCTGCCAAAGAAGGTAGAGATGAGGGATTCTCCATCCTAGCTCTAACACAGCAGGAAAGAGCATCTGCCAGAAACCAATTGTTCTCTCCACAAAACACGCAGCAGCCAGGGCTCTTCTGTCACATATCAAAAGAAAAACAGTCAGGAAGTTAAAAATACCTTATTTCTTTTCATATCTAAATTCATCAATATTAGCTCTCACTTTCTTTACAAGCAAATGTTCAAATCTGTATTGAAGCCAAAACATCAAGCATCCTGAAATATCTGTCTCCAAAAAACAGCTTTCTGGAACCATTTTTCATTTTGTGCAATTAAAACCAATGTAGAGCATCAGGCAACAAAACTGTCCAGGACTGGAGCAGAAGCTAAGCAGGAGCCTGTGCCACACAAGGCTTGGCTACCTTGTCAAGTCTCACTCCCAGCCTACCACAAACCAGGCAAAAAATAATGCATTTCTCAGCTGGCTTGCAAAAAGCAGAAAGTAGTCTTTCTGAGCATTTTTTGCCATGAAGTTTAAAATTTAAAAAAAATTAAGGAACCAAAATTGCACCAAATTCTACCCATTTCTTTCCTCTAATTAGAAATACACATTAGTAAGAAACTGCCAACCAAACAGTATGCTCTTTATGTATACGTTATTAATATTTTAGTATTATTTTATATTGTACCTCATACAGTATTTAAAATTTATTATTAACTGAATGCTATTTCATGCTTTTTTTCTTGTCTAGTTTTGACACTAACACACTGGGTCATTTTTTCCATGAAAACTCAGTATCTTAATCTTACAAGGAAAAATGTAGAAACTCAAATATCTCTCTTTGGTAAATCAGACATGTCAGAAGCCAATGATCCCAGTGCACAGGATACACAGTACACTTGACAATGTGAGCTCAACAACAATGAAGAAATACTTTTTTTCAGCTCCCTATTTTGTGTCAAGGGTCTAGATTGCAACCAGTCTCACTGTAATTTATTTCCTGAGAGAAGACTGCAGGAGCTTTGTGTGAAAATGATTTTTTTCCTTCCTCCATTATTTTCCCATGGAAACAAGTATTCCATCCTATAACTTATGTCATAATAATTACACAAACTAAGCTGATTCTAAATGTATACAATACATGGGTTTTATGTGAGAGCATTCTTTTTTCCTTTTTCCTTTTGAACTAGAACATCAAACACAGAATATACATAACATTTGCTCTGTGTACTGAAACACAGGAACACATTATTCTCTGTCATAAGGATTTTATGTTTGAAGGTCTCAGCTGTAGAAAACCTAATAAAGTATATACTCATTTTCATAGTTTAGTCAGTAGGAACACTCACAGCATGTGTGAGTCTTTGCAGAAATAGTAATGGTGTAACTTCAAATGTAAATGTTACACAAAAATATACTCTATAATTACACTACAGTTTCTGATTTTTTTTCCTAAATAATCTCTCTTAAATAAGAGACTGATCAACCACCCCCAACCAAGATTCTTTGCAGAATCCACATCCCAGCATTTCTTCTCAATGTCATGCAGGATCAGCTATGGAATTACTGTGGAAGTGTGCACACCAACACATAACACCACCATCTGAGGGGGTCTGCATGTATCACCACCCATAGTTTAGTCACGGTTCAAAAGAAGTCAGCTCTGAACTCATTAATTAAAGAATTCAGTTGTACTCCCTAGAGAAGATTTTGAAAGAGAACCAAAAGGTGACTACAGAATGGCTGCTGCTTTTACAATATGCCAAAGATATTTTCGTAGAGTTGAATCTTTACAGAAATTAACAAGCTATTGAAAAACAATGTGACTGCACAGGGTTTTAAATGGGAAACCAGTTCATTTCTACTGAAACAATGCTCTTAATAATGACATTTTATACCTTTGCACTCCCTTTCACACAAGTTCAGAAGTGTACTTGCAGTATATGTCACATTTTCTAGTCTGTTCATTATTTTCTGGATTTTTACAGGGACACCTTTCAATGAACCATGGTATAGGTGCAGAGAGAAACCCACAGATGGTGCTGGGAGCTCAGTTAATTAATACTGGTTACTTTCCTCAATTTGGTAGCTGTTATCACTACTGCACCCAATACTCTCTCTGCTCTGTGCTGAGGTGGCATCTGAGGGACTGGAGTGCTCATGTCCTCCTGCTCCAACCCTGGAGCATGAACAGGGTCAGTGTCCCCATGGGTGGAGCAAGGAAATGATCACTGGCAGCAGCTCCCATCTGACCAACACCCATGACCTTCATCATCCCAACTAATACAAACACCTTGAAGCCCATGAACATCTAGACTAGTGATCAAGAGCATAGTCATCATCTATTTCCTATTTCAGCTTGTCTTGGCGGTAACATCTTAAAAATCTAAGCCAAAACAAAACTGTAATACTGTATTTGATCCCTCTCAAGGGATCAAAGGAGAGAAGACACAGAGGCCAAAACCCTCTAATTCTACCTGGGCAAACTGAAAGGCCTGTGAAGGAAGCCAAGTAATCATAAGTATTACATTAAAATTTCTTTTTTCCTTCTAAAATACTCACCTGACTTTCTCTTTGGTGTTTCTAAGAACAGTTGCAGCAAAATTTTGTGTAACACCAACCAGACTGATGCCATCAACTTCCACAATTTGGTCATTCACTTGGATCCTTTCAGGGGAAAAACACAAATGCATAAATAATCATATGAATTCTTGTGAATTTTCAGCAAAACTTAGCACAGAGAGATCTTTCTAGTTTGACCTTATTCAAAAGCTCAGCCATAAAATGATTGAGGTAAATATGAAAAGTGCATCATTCCTTGCACACAGACATCTCATAAATCCAACTTCAAAGTTACCATTACAGTTAATATCATCAATTTATTATCCAATCTCTTTCCTTGTATAGAAATACAGCAACACAACTCTTGAATTTGTCATATGAATTAAATTAAATGAGATATTTTAACAGCTCTTATATCATTCTTTCCTAAGCCAATCTTGAAAAACAGCATAAGATACAGCTCTGGCATTTCATGCTAATGGAAAAAAAATGTAGTATTTAACTAAAACAACGTGCTCATCTGTGGAGAAAAGTAGTTATGTATCAGATCCAATTGTGACATACTTCCTTCAGATATTTCATCTAACTTGTTCCAAAAAGATGAATTCCCAGTGTAAGTGTGATCTTGCTGCACACAATCATAAAACTTTGTACTGTTTTAATGAGGACTCTCGTTTTGAAACCAAACATCTATTTACAGCTGATGCACTGCTTAATGCAGAAAAAGTTAAGACAGAATGAAAGCCATGCTGCTTTTATCTAAAGCAAGCACTGCTACAAAAGCCCTAAAGCAGGCACTGGACTCATCTGGATTACAAATCCCTGGAAGATGACTGCTACACTATTCTTTAGAAATGCACGATCTCTAATAGTTTCCAAATAAAAACCAAACAAACGCATCCAGAGCTAGAGATGCAAAGGGAGCAATTTTACATGGATTCTATTGATCCAAAAAACACAGTTTACAAAGCAGCCAAGAAACAGCTATGAAAAAATCCTATTTAAACTGTATGAAAATACCTAAATTAATGTATTTAACATCTTAGGATATATTAGTGATAAGATTTCTTTTCAAAACCAACAGAGGCTTCAACAGAATGTTGAAGCATTTGGACTTGGAGCACTATTTTTCTCTGTCACGTTTGAGGAAACACTTTGCAGTTTTACATGCATTCAAGCAGCATCTTCCATTCTTTGGACTCTAGCGGTGAGTAAGAAATACAGTATTTATTCTCTGGCAGCCTGACACTACAAAATGTCACTGTGTTCTAGGCAGGATCTCCCTTGAAAAAGGCAGCCTATAAACTCCTATTTTGAAAATCATACTGGGCATTTTAATCTCAGAATTTTATTTCAATTTCCACTGAAATATTTGATAAATGCAGCAGTCACATTAATACTTATTTAATTTTGACTTTTTTTTTTTTTTTTAACTTTAGCAAACACAGGGTGCAGTCAGGTGGCCACATGAGTTCCTGGAAAATAACTTCTAAGAAGCTGGTGCCTACTGAACGGGAAATTGTCACCCTCTTGGTGGAATAACAGATTCCTTTGAGATGAAAGCAACAACACTGTACACCATCACCCAGTGGACTAGCAATGTTCATATAGATACACAGGTACTGTATTTCAGGTGATGAAAAATCATGTTAGAAACTGCTGCCTGCAACTTCATAAGCAGCTCTAACTTGATTTCATCTAAGTGGATTTGTCCTTTAGGCATATTTTGTATCTCCTTCTTTCTGGTTTGTAGAGCTCCTAAATTAACTTGCAACTCTTAGTTGTATGGCCACTGTTTTTAAAAACTCCTTCCTTTCTGTATACAAATACATTTTAATTATATATGAACATACATACATATCAACATACAAAGGGCAGCCTTCCCTTTAGAGCCCACTCCAACAGGAGCTCCAGGCCTCCTCTGTCTCTCAAATCTAATTTCAAACACAAATGAAAAATTAGGCTCAGAATGCCAAAGCCTGAATTACAGACATTTTATTGCTTTTATCATTCATAAACTGGCAATTCTTCTACAATTATTTTCTAATGTTCATGACTTTAAACTCTGCCTGCAGATTACAATAAAGTAGCAACTACAGAAGTGAACCAATTAAAGACGAATAAATTATTTGCACAACTGCTCTGTATGATGAACTGAAAAATTTAATTTGTGCAGACACAACTTCTAGAGTTCACATTAAGAACTATATAATGTTTCAAAACTGCCCAATGCTATCAAAATACTTTAAAAAGTGAATGACTCATCACCACAACAATTTGAAAGAAGCAGCTGTGGATTGATTGATCCAGGAAAAGATTATATTTTTCATATTCAGTCTAATGACTGATTTAATATTTTTCTCACTATTCTACTCTCCTAATACTTATCAACATGCTTGCCTTTGGATTCATCTTGAAGCACCCTCCTTGGTTAAATATTGCACACAAAACCTTTAAATATGATAACTAAATGCTACCTGTTTGTCTACAGCAACGTGAATCAAGCCTGGTGTTAAATCACTGTGAAACCCCTTTGCACAGATTTTGTATTTCCATGGGAGACAAGTACTTCATATCCTAATTTGATAGGTCTTTCAATAAAAAATAGAACAACTATCCTACAGATACTGTGACGTTTTAAATTGTAGCTTCAGAAGAACCTGGTTGAAGATCACTATGTGATTATTTAGAATTATCTGATGCAACTGTTAAAAAAACAGTTTTATTTTCTGGTAAGAGACTTTGTTTGGCTATCAGCGTTAATGATTAAGTAGGCTTTTCATAAAGATGAAGTTTAACAGGACCCTTCACAGCTGATGCACTTTATTATGCAGAACTGTCTGGTTCTGACTGGGAGGATTATATATCCCTTTCCCAAGTGAATGATCAGTCAGGGTCTCAGAGAAAATCAGAGTCCTATTTCTCAGCTGACTGAACATTCGCCAGTTGAAAACCAACACAAGTATTAGAACGGTCAAAGAATGATACTATTTTTTCTCAGCTGACAAGCTCCTTTCAGATGCCATCTAGGGAAATGAAAGAAGAGACTTGTGATGGAACATTAACTTCTGTAGCCCACTCAAACATGTGAATAATGAGATGAAAAGAAATTACAGATCATGACAGAGCAGCAGTGAGTGACTGATTTTCAACCAGAGAATTTCACAAAGAATACCAGTCGTGAGCTTAATGCCTTCTAACTGAGGTCAAGCATATCCCTCAGAAAAACAACCACTTAAATTTAAAATAATGGATAAAATCATGACATCTTGAGGTATCAGCTTCTTCATTTCCCTTCATAATTTTTAAGCCTGTGCTAAATCAGTACTTGGCCTTCAACTCGACATCTTATTGCCAAGATCTGTAAAGATACCTCCAAGCCCAGACTAGAAGACCATATACTTCAGTAGTATCAGAACAATGTTACTAAACTTTGCAACCCCCTGCCTTCTAGAGTCTTTTGTTTAAATTTTTGTGGGGTTTACACAGCAGAACAACTTTTTCCCTGGCTGTAAAGTTAGCGGTGTTCAACAAGGAACATGTTACTGCAATGTGTTTTTTTAGAAGACAGCATCAACGTCTTAAGAGTTTATTCCCACTCTTATTTATAAACAATAGCTTCATATTGTTTATAACTAATATAGCAACGTTAATGGTTAAAATCAGAAAAGGAGAATGCAAGTAAGTTGATTTAATTGCTTACATATCAGAGAAGCCATATTTTATTGGGACAAAATGAAAAATTCTACGGGATGGAAATTTTTTAAGAATCCCTTTCATTATTTAATGATTACATAGCGAAGTCTTTTTCTATCTCCTAATCAGAAGAGGTTGGCTGGGTTTTGGCAGGTATTGTATAATACACAGATAACTGTGCCCAATATGGTAGGAAATATTTTATGTTGAAAAGGAATTCTTAAGCCTGCACATAACAAATCAGCAATTCTAGAAGCAAGCAGATTTTATATGAGCATCACGTCAGACTACACACACCAATTCACTTCTATAGTGGGCAAGATTAATGGTACAGCTTCCTATTCCAATTAGTTAATGTACTTTCAGTGCTGTAGGTGTGAAAACTGAACTCCAGAGCAGAAGATAATCCAAAGTAAGAAATAGAAAGTAACAGTCTGTGTTAGTAAAGTTGAAAGAGTATATTTAGTAAAAGTTTAAAAATTCAGATACATAAATTATTTCCTTAATCATAGAATAATCGAGGTTGAAAAAGATCTTCCTAGACCAGCCAGCTCAGCCATCAACTAAGCAACTCAATCACTCCTAAACCACATCCCATGTGCCACATCCAGATGTCTCTTCAACACTTCTAGAGACAGTGACTCCACCACCTTTCTGGGCAACTTATTACAATGACTTTTTCACTTAAAAAACCCTCTAATATTTAATCTCACCTGACAAAACTTAGGGCCATTTCTTCTCATCCTTTCACTTGAGACATGCCAGAAGAGACTGACCTCCATCTGGTTACACCCTCCTTTCTGATGGCTGTAGACTGTGGTAAGGTCTCCCCAGCCTCTTTTTCTCCACGTTAAACACCTCCAGCTCCCTCAGCTGCTCCTCATAAGACTTGTGCTCCAGACCCTTCCCCAGCTTTGTTCCCCTTCTGTGGTCACACTCCAGCACCCCAGTGTCCTTCTTGTAGTAAAAGGCTCAGAGCTGGACACAGCACGCAAGGTGTGGCCTCACCAGTGCCAAGTACAGGGGGACAGTCACTGCCTTGGTCCTGCTGGCCACGCTATTGCTGATCCAGGCCAGGATGCCTCTGGCTTTTTGGCCACCTGGGCACACACTGGCTGATATCCAGCTGCCTGCCACCCAGCACCCCAAGTCCTTTTCTGCTGAGCAGCTCCCAAGCTGCTCCTCCCCCAGCCTGTGGCACTGCCTGGGGTTGATGTGACCCAAGCGCAGGGCCTGACCCTGTGCCTTACTGAACCTCATGCAGCTGTCCTCAGCTCATCGATCCAGCCTGCCAACATCTCTTTGTAAGGACATCAAATGTAGAGAGACATAATAATAATAATAAATTATTATTTGAAATAATCAAATGTCGAACAGAAGTCTTTCTTAAAGTATTGCCTATCTAAAGCTGGCTTGAAGCCAACAGAAGAGGTGGGAGCTCAACACCTACAGAATCTAAACTACCTTCAAAAGTGTCACAGAGTTTGGAATCAGCAGCCTTACTCATGCTAAAGCATCTGGGTTCTCAGCAGTCACAAACACGTATTTTTGGCAAATTTATTCTTCTTTAAACTCATGGTACCAATTCAGTGTCTTCTCATAACATCAGGGATTTGAACCTTACCGATGAAGTCTACAAACTACAGCTTGGATTACCATGACATACATTAAGCAAACAACTATTCCCTATGAAAATCATAATTTACAGTAACTATTGCTGATAAAATTTCCAAATACAAAGTCTAGTTTACCTGCCATCTCTTTCTGCTGTCCCACCCTCTGTTACTGTTTTGACAAATATTCCCAGTTTTTCAAGGCCTGCATCAGCTCCAACTCCCATTCCAATAATGCTTATGCCAAGTCCATCTTCATCTGTGAAAAAGGCAAGAGAAAGCAGAAACTTCTTACACTTATCTGTACAGTTATTTGGTAGGTAAACATTCATGCTTTGGCTCCTCTTGGCTTTCTGTGTCAATAACACTATTATTTTGCTTACTTTTTAAAAAAAATATTTGACTATCATTTTAATTACACACAAAAAGTATCATCTGTAGCCTTAGGAGGAGCTTAGAACAACAGACAAGATTTTTATTCCTCCAGTGAAGAATGAACATATCACATCAAACATGTGAAATTACATGTGTACACATGTGTAAAATCATGTCAATGGAGTGCCACAAAAAAATTCTCTTAAAATGGTAAAATCTGCCTGTCTCTGAGCTGCTTCTTCAGTTCCTCAATGAACAACTCCTGAAATCCAAAAATCCAAGGTGACTACAACAAATTCATGGAAATTCAAGATAGGCTCTGTAGGTATGTGTGGACTTCCTCAAACTTGTAGGTCAGTGACACAGGAAGTGGAAATGGCACACAGACACGGTACCTTTTTCTAGTTCAACCGGGAAGAGCTCCAGCTTTTCCACACGCTTCTCAAGTTCATATTCAGCTGATGCAGCCACTGGGTCAACTTCATCATTTCTCCTGTCATAATCTTCATTAGAGTATGTATTGAAAACCTGTGGAAATAGATCAAAAATCATTCAGCCACCCACTCCAAAAAGACTTCAGAATTATTAAATTAGCTACTACTTTTGTCCTGTGATAATGCAAAGTTTGAAAAGACTTTTAAAAGACAAACTTCTCCTGTTTATTCAAACTTCAGGTTTTTAAATTTGTGCTTTTTATTCAAGGAAGCACAAGTACAGTTGCAAAAGTCAACTGAGTGTAAGTTTCTACTGTTTTTGATTATTAATTCCAAAGGTGATCATTAATGTCTACATTTTTCTATGCATATAAATAATTAAAATACTTAATTTAAGTCATTAAAATCCACTATCAATAAACATTAACAGAATCAAATACACTGAAATTATAATCTGCATAATGTTTCAGTATCAGTCTTTAGGCCTTACGATATCCCAGTTCACAATCATCCAAAGAAAGCTCAACCTGAAGATTACTAATCTACATTTATATCACCTATGGATATCACAGAGATTATGTTCCATATTATGTACTAACTTTTTTAGAACAGCAGTATACACAGGCATAGGTACTTTTTTAAACTAACAAGGTTTACAGGTTTGTTTAATCTCTAAAACAGTAATTTAACAGTGACTGCATTAACCTGATTCTATAAGTTATGCTACTTATTATCATTCTTTCAACACAGCCTTTAATCAGTGGTTATTCAGACCTTCAGAAACATTAGTCAGGAAAAGCATATTTTCAAATTTTAGACATCAGAGTTTGCCAGCCTAATTCATTTAACTGTCTGCACTTGGCAGGAAGGAAAGAATATGTATTACTAGTGGTAATAATTTTACTGAGCTTCAGTCCCATGGATTTATCATATTCATCACTTCAAATAAAGGAAAACAACTTTCCACATTTCCTCTTTTACAGACAACCTACAGAAGATACCATTGCATAGCCACGTTTTCCCTTATTACTGTTCCTCTTACAATATAAAACAGTGCACCCTTGTACACAGGTACACAAATATTCCAAAGTTCTCCAGACGCCTGCTCTTTTACAGCCCTGCTTGGAGGCTCTGTCCTGATGTCCCTGGATGAAGCACACACGCCAGCTGGCTGCCCAGTGCAGTGACAGGAGCTGGGTCATTGCCACCTGAGGCTTCACCTGCCTGAAAAGTTGTTAGTACAGATTCATTTCGTTTAAATAGTAAATGTATTGAAGCCGTAATACAAAATTACTTTTAAATACAATTTAAGTCTATTAGCTATGTTATGGCTATCAGAAAGCTACCAAAAAGCCCTCTCAGTTTTACATAAAGTAGTGACTGAAACAGAAAATACAGTGGCCACACAGTGGGAATTTTAACTCTTGTATTTCACATCAATGTGAAACACTTAATTAATTTCCTCTTCCAGGAATACTGACATGATAAATGTGTTACAAGAATTCACAGACCTATCTCACATTCATTTTCAGTCATGATTCAAGAAAAAGGCTTCTTTAACTAAATTATACTCCTAGAAAGCCTTCATAAATACATGCAAAGCCTAAGTAAAACAAGACACATACTTAATCCTGTCCAGTGCTGCTGAACTTTTTATGCTGCTTTAGTATGTGTAAGACTGGGAAAAGACACTGATGCAGAAACAAGTGATGAGGAGAAATACAATTCAGGGCCACCATTTCTAGCCTGACTAAAGAATAGACAAAACTAGCTGGAAGAATCCACTCAACAGCAATGAAAAAGTGTTACAACCTTCCTGGCAGCTTCCCTTCTCCGTGATTTGTCTTTAAGGCAGTGGCTTTTACCCACTAAGGGTTCCATGTTTAAGCTCGACCTCATTCATACTGACATCAACTAAAATAAGGATCAATCAATAGAGTGAGACCCAACAAAAACATTACTGAGCTAAGGTTTGACCATAAACCTTTAGGTTTGAAATGCAGCAGACATGCAAGCAAGAACAGGTTAAAAACAACAGCTGTGAATTTAGCCTGAGTCATCTCATTTATTAACATGATGAGAGAGACCCATGCCTCAAATGTGAATGGAGACGAACTGCATCAGGGTAAAGGGAGATACTGCTTGCTAGAGACAGAGAACAGCTGAGAGAGAGGTATAGGGGAAAAGTATGTCACAAAATAAGTATATTTATTTCTGGATTTCTGTTCATCATGTTAACTGGCACTACTCTTTTCTTTGTGTTCAATGATTGGCATGAGAGTATTGTGGAAGCAGTTTTAGATTTGTTGCAAAATGACTGGACATGCTTCAGGATACTTTCCTTTGAAAGCATCAAACCACATACTGAATTTGGGTTTGGGATGATCTTTATTGAATCAGATTAGACAGAAGAGATGGCTTCTTGGATTGTGCTCGCTCTTTTGGAGTATTTTGATAATCCCACTAAAAAAAATCTAAATATACTGTTGGTGATGAAAAGTTATCATTACGTCTCCAAATACATCACGCCACTCTTATCTAGTACCTCACCTAAGCATTCACTCTGAGATTGCAGATCACTGATTGCACAAAGCTTTATGTTTCCTACCTGGCATTAACTCACTGTCTTTTGTACACTGGTCATAAAACTTCGTCCACTGCCTTCAACAAGGCAGTTGTCTCCCCCTGACTAGGGCAAAAAGGATATTCTTCAATGTCATTTATCTCATTTTGTGCAATCATATTTCATGGTTGACTGATTCAATTAAATGAATCTCTGAGTGTTAAACTGAAGAAAATTTGGAAATTTTCTTTCTTTGTGAAACAGTCTATCCACCAGAGTAATGAACTGCTTGCTCACTACAGTCATGAGAACTGTTGCTCAAGATTTTAGTGCACTAAAAATAAGATACACATTTATAACTTCTTCCCCAAAGTATGGTTAACTTGATTTAAGTAGAACTATTTCACCACATCTGTTGCTGTTGTGTTTCCCAGAGTGTGTGTGGGATCTCAGACTCATGGGAATTCTCTCATTCCCTGCCATTTGACAGACTTGGCTTTACTGCCACTCTGGCCAAGTACCCAGTCCACTGAAGTCACAATCACAGAATATGCTGAGTTGGAAGGGACCCATCATAGAGTCCAACTCTGGGCCCTGTACCGGACCATCCCCAAGAGTCACATCATAAACCATTACTTATAAAGCAAGGTCTTTTTCATGAAAATCCAAGATAGCATCTTAATCTCTGATTTTACCACTACAAGTATTTAGAAAAAAAGAAAGTTTTCATAGAATTCACTTGTGATATTTTCTAGGATTTACAACAGCACTTGTGGAAAACAAAAAGCCAACAGTGGAGACATGTTGAAACAAACCCTGAAGAACTTCTGTTAACAGAACATACTTCTGTGTTCTCTAAACTGACAGAAAAAGGGTCATCAGTGATTAATCCAGTACCAATATAGTAACTAACTGTAATACCAAAGAGGCAGGTGTAATTGTTAGGCACCCTGGGTGGCATCCCCAGGGAAGTCACACATATGCACACAGATCATTTGGTTCTCTTTGGTAGAGCACAAGCTAGAGAGGACATGTCACTAACTATAAAAATATGGTGCTGACTAATTCAGAAAAAAAACCTCACATTTTTGTTTTAATACTTCATCTTTAGGAGTAAGATCAGAAGGATGAAAACTGATTATCCCTGAAAAAAGCCAAAGTTGCCTACATTTGGGGTATTTTCCCATAGCTCTTAACTACATAATTTACAGAATTTAGCTAGCAGTAACCAGTAGGTAGTGACAAGTTTTATTTTTTTAAGTTTTTTTAAAGAAGTCAGAATGGAGACAACTTTAAAGAATCACATGGGCTATCCCTTTCATGGGCTAACCAGCTTGGTGCTACATAAACCACAATATGAATATCACATACTATAAACTGTGCAACATAAAAGTTGTCGTATCTGATGTAAGGCTGAGAGAATTGGGGTTGTTCAGCCTGGAAAAGAGCAGGCTTAGAGTTGACATAACTGTGGCCTCCAGCACCTGAAGGGAGTCTACAAAAAAGATGGAGAGAGACTATTTACAAGAGCATATAGTGACAAGACAGGGGGGGAATACTTTCGAACTGCAAGGGAGTAGATTTAGATTATCTATAATGAAGGATAACCTCTCTGGCTGTGCTGAAGAAGATAAATGAGGAAAAGAAATCACAATTTGACCATTACCCTCTGCTTTAAAATCTTTCTCCAGCATAATGTCAGGAGAGAAAGCTCTGGCAATGTCTGAAATCAGTGACTATTTTTTTAAAAAGTTTTTTCTCTGCAAAGTGGTTGCTTTGTCACAGTCAAAGGCAGTGAGTCAGTGAGGAGGCTTCCTCCAGCTTTCCTGACTTCATGCTCCCCTAAAGCCTGTGTGGGCATCAGCCGTCACTAACGCTTCAGCAAGGAAGCGTCTAAGAGACAAATCTTCCCAAGAAGCAATTGCAGGAATGAGACACAGATGGGAATTAGACATCAGCAATATTGAAAGAAACTGCATGTCTAACATCAAATCTGTGCCTGGGGTTTCCCTCAGAAAGCTCTGTAGGAGAAAGATCTGTTTTAAGTGCCCGAAAACTCTAGCAAAGAGACCTGGAGAGCAGATCTGTGTTTCTAAATCCTAAATTATCTGGGCCCTAGACTTCTCCATTCCAGACAGACCTCTTCAGACATATGACAAGCCAGGAGCAGCTGCCATGACACACAGATAAACTGTTCAATTTGTTGAGGCAAACTGGAAACCTTTATCTCTGTGTACTCTTGTTTTAGACAATTGGAACAAGTTACCTAGTTTTCTACCTGTTGGAACATCATGAAGACCATTTGTAGTTGAAAACCACAGCGTCCCTGTCCTGCAGCAGTGCCAACACATCTCAGTTTGGATCCATACACTTTTTTGCACTACAGCATGTCCCCCTAAACCCAAACGCTGCCACAGTGGCATTTCCTGGTGGGACACTAGCATTAAAATGCAGGCTAACCACACCCCTTCATTAGTCCTGTGACATGAGGGTGCATTTGCTTCATGGTATAAGCAGTTAAAGAACCAGCCAGACTTCTCTGTTAGGCTTCTTTCACTGAAACTAGTATCTTAAATTTTATACACTGCTGTTTTGGGCCAAAACACAGAACCAAAATTGCCTCGGGAGTATTGCACATGGATCATCTCCCCTGCTCCTGCTACTTGGCTCACTTCTGGTGCAAATTTTTTAAAAAGCTTGTTTCCATGAAGTAGTTTCCTAGAATCACTGAAAATTATTTTTCATATCCACTTATTATTTATTCAGTGTGTACTTGTTTATTGCTGATGTTCTAGTTTTATTACAATTTACACTGCTACTTGTCTACATAGCAGAAAAATACAAAATCACTGTAGCTGTAAATGAGATGCGTGCCCAACGTAAAAACTTCATTACTGTTACTCTTAGTTAAAACAGGTCAGAGTAATCAGCAAGTAAAAGTAAGCCCTGTCACTGAAGACTAAAACCTCAGCTCACGTGGAACTTTTACCTCTATCAGGGCTGAGTGTTTGTTTCAGTGAGTAAAACAGCAAGGTTCACTGAAACCTGGAGTTGACAATGATACATAGACTTACCTGAATATTCCTGCCTTTTTTTTTTAAATACAGTGATGAGTTACAATTCCATGAGGATTTTTCTTTCTCACATTTCTTTCTGTCATAACCATTAATACAAATGGGAAATTACAATACTATCCTGTTTTATATTAATGGTACAGGCTAAACAATTTTCACTCAATTCTCTTTGATGAGTTTTGCAGACCTGGGTCTAAATCTTCTCTGATAGTGGCTTGGTTTTTCTAACGCAACAGCTTGCATGCAACAGTAATGGGAGGCACAAATGATTAGTGAGGCAGCTTCCCTGAGTCTTACTGATCATATAAGAATCCCAAGGAGACTTTTTTAAGTGTTGTGTACTTCACAGGTACACTTCATATGTAATCCATCCCTTCGCCTGATCTTGCCTTTTTTTTTTTTTCTACTTTGCACTACTGTAACGTACCAACAAGAATGTACTTAGCAACTGCTGCTGTCTATTTTTGGTCAGTTATCGACTATTTAGATAAAGAGAATAAAAATCATGAACAAAAAAAGCTTTGTGTTTTTCACTACAGTATTTTGACAATTGCAGTGAAAAGAGCACAGAGACAATCCTGCATTCCCATTAAGCTCAGGGTTCCTCCTGCCAGACTTTCACAGATCCTAGAGAGATTAGAGATGTGGGTACAGCAATTTAACACCTTAGTATTTACAGCAGTGTGGTACTGACCTACAAACCTGAATGTCTTTACCTGACTTTTCCTGCTTCACAGAAAAGTAAAAACATTTGCCTACACCTTGAGAGTGTCTCTGTCCAGGAGAACAAAGAACCAGTTGCAACAAGAGCACTCCAATAGCCATGCTGTACAAAAAAAAAAATATAAAAATATGAACAAGAATGTTTAAGAAGAACATGAATTTCCAATATGACAGCAGATGCATTTTATCACTCTTTTGGCAGTTCCCTCTATTGCCAAGGTAACAAACTAGCATGCTCAAGAATTCATTGTATCTTTTAACATTGAAATAAGCATGCAAAGAAGAAGGTTTGAAGTGAGCAGAGTTTGACAAATTAATTAAAATGCAGTAGATCCTCAAATCTTCACTCTGTTGTCCAAAGAACTTTAAACAGACAGGAGAGCATGAAGCAAAGTTCCAATGTCTGTCCCTAGACATTTATTCCTCAATCTGCTGCAGTATTTCTTCCAGATCCCTGCACTGCTGCCAATCTACATCCTAACTGATGGTGCTATTTTTCTTCTGCCTGTGACACATGAGGCAGCCAAGAGTAAATGCTGCTTTTGGTACCCATTAGTACAGACTGCCATACAGTAGCAAAGTCACCATAAATCAACAAATCAATGTTTTTTCTCCCAGCAATCTCACTCTCCCTCAGCCTACAAGTCAAGAGGTCTAAATGCAGAGTAAAAATGCCACAAATGTTCTCAGAGGCAAACACTTGAAGCAAAATATTGACTATGCATAAAACACTCTATTTAAAATAAATCTCAGCAGGGGTAAATTGTGTAGTCTGCATATTCACTAAAAATGACTGTACAAAAAAAATTTAATTAGCAATTCCTTTTATTCCCTTACAGATGCTACAAAAGTTAAGAAAATAATTCAAAGGAAAACAAGGACACAAAAAAGTAATCACAGGCATTAATTCAGAACACTTGCTGTGTAAACTATAAAGAGGTAATTCATCCAATCCGAGTTTTATTGTGAAATGATATTATTTTATAAATGGAACAAAAATTAATACAATTCTCTTATATATATTTATATATAAAAATCCTTTAAATGTGCTATAAACATTACTACCTATCTCTTTACTTAAAGCAGAGAAGAAAGCAGAAGTGGAAGAAAAGAGCTGAGTGGAAACAGTCTGCCTTGGTGTTTGAATATTACATCATCGATACAAATCCTATTGGGCTTTCTAAGGGTGCAGAACTTCCATTTCCCCAAAGGTTTTTTATGACTCTCTCACACACCTTGTCTAATTCCTAGGAGCTACAGCATTTGGTACTAATTGCTCACCTTACTAACACTCCTGCAGACACAGCAAAGGCTGCATGGGCAAGAGAAGGATCTCCAGTGACAGAAACCAGAAGACTTCACAGTCTCACCTCAGACCAAGGGATACAAAGCTAATATACTTCCACACCAGACCATAGCAGCAGCCCTTATGAATCTCTAAAGGTGTCCCAGCATCACTTTTCACAAAAACTAAGTTCTTATAAAAATCTCAAGAGAGGCTTGGACTTTTATTTTTTTTTTAATGGTAAGTTCTTAATGAATTCTGTAACTGTGATGAGATTACTAAACATAATGCTTACAGTCTTAAGATGAGTGGGGGAAATTCTATTATATTCTACTAAGAAAAACTAAGTAGATGTAATAAACTCTTCTTTAAACATATACAATTAATCATATAAGTACACAGCTCATGAATTAAAGAATAGCTAATTATGACATTCAGTATCAGACAGACCTTCAAACAGTCTTCAGAACAGCGTAAACATATTTCTACAATTTCAGATGGCACATGTTACAGGGGGTATCTATTTAGTTTCTAGTACAAGCAGATATTCTTCTACAGTAATAAAAACACTTATGATTCTCTGGAATCTAAAGCCTTTAGTAGCCTACTGCTACATTCACATTAACATCACCATGCAGTGATGTAAAAGAGACCCTATTAGTGGGGTGTTGCATTAATTTGGTGGGAGTGTTGCAGCCATACAGTCTGTTAATGCCATTGCTTGTGTATAAAAATGGACAAACAGGCGGAGTGTAAGAGGATTAACAGAAAAGCTTCTGTAATAAAGCAAAAGGTTTGCTGTGTTTTGTAAACATCTTTCAAATGGAAAGTGCAATGCCACGTTCTCAGTGCCAGACCACTACTCAATTACTTTATGTTGTAGACTTACCAATTCTTTAATTGCACCTGCAGGCAGAATTCATTTTGGCTGACTACATTTCTGCTAATGATAGTTTCACATTCACACTGTTTAGTACAATGAACTGCATCCTAGTAAGATGTAAAACTGCCTAGAGTAAGCAAAAGAATGTTTATCCATTAAGCATTCATACCAAGTGTATTACATTACAGTTAATCACACCAATACTTCAAAAATGAGAGTCTGTATTTCCAGAGGAATTTAGCCTTCTTAATGCCTCCTAATACGGCAGATGGGGTAGCAGACTCTAACACAAGCCAAGAACAGGCATTCCCAGGTCTGACAGCATAACTGGTTCTAACACACCAGCTCTAAGTGCAATTTAAAATATGGTATTAATGCAGCAAGAAACAAGGTTACAAATGTGCACACAAAGTATATCCAAACGAATAGACAAAGAGAACAATGGATCACGGGGATAAGCTGGAATTAATGAATAAAGCTAGCTTGGGATGAGACTACAGTAATAATGCCACAAAGTGGGGATTCAAGATAAACACGTTTAAAGTGACTCAATTCAACACTATTTTTGGACATTTTTCAACTTCAACATTTGCTATGACACCAGGCACAAAGATATTACCCCCTTGAAAACAATAGCAAAATTCATCAACCTCAAGGGAAGTCTCTATTACAGCAAGTTTTCACTCTATCCTGTGTACTGTGGAAAAATTGAATGAGCAGAGAAACTACAATGAGTTTTGCTCACCTGAAGATTTTACACAATTCTACTCTTCATGCCCAAATTTACCACATAAATTCAAGTTTATTACAGACATTTCCTATACAAAAATCTGTGACGGATTTGAAATTTTGGAGAACCAAATGCAAAGCATAGCACCCAGTGCTGTGGAAAATTGGGAGGATGCACTTATACATGGGCATTTTGGGGTTGCGGGTTTTTTTAAAGTTTTGTGTAGCCAGAGGTGCAGGGGCTTTGCACCACTTAATCAGCGGTTTGTCATTAGTTTCATGTGTTTTCCTTCAGAGCTAGGATTAACAGAAACATGATTAAAACAGTTTTTCTCATGTTTGGGCTTGGATGTTTATTATATCTTATTAGAAAGTACAGAGAGTACGATAGCACTTCCAGCTACCTGTTAGAAGTGAGGAAAAACGGCTACAGAGGCAACTGCTACAAGGTCTTTTAAGGCTAAATAGTCCAATAGAGAATTAATACCTATATTATCTATACTTTTGACCCAATAACTAGATTCCCATGACCCTTAGAGTGACACTAACTGACCAACCAGAAACTACTACCTGAAAACCATGAAGAAGAAGGAAGAAGAAAGATGAACAAAGAAAGAGACACCACCCAAAATCCTCCATTTTGTCCTATACCTATTACTATACTATAAAAACCTGAAATTTAAAACCCATCACCCTGTGAAAGCATACACTTCTAATTCACTACACACTCGTGATTTCTACTTCACCACTCAAATTTAGAAGCCATCTCTAAGGCCTCAGGTCAAAAGCAGTGTTCTCCAGGGGTTCTGTGTCAGAAAGCACAGAAAGCTCAAAAACTCCAGGTTTCTGAGATCCAACAGTTTTGGTCTGTTTTTTCCCTACAGAAACACCTTTCTTTACTGTTCTGGGATTGACCAAACATCTCTCTGTCCAAGCCCATAATGGTCCCTTGCATGCTGCATTTGGGCAGTGGGGCAGGTAGGGCACCATGTCCTTAGATCTCTGTTACTGGATACAAAGACACGGCATTAAATGCGAGCTCAATGCTGCTCCTGCCACATGCCAGCAGCAGAGATGGCTGTGGAAGCTGGCAAACTCCTGGACCTTAGAACTCACTTGAGCCATTTGAGCTTTCTGTTCTCCAGGTGCAACTTCTTGACCTGCTTCAGACAGAAAAGTGAAGCTCGAGACAAACATTTCACCTTTGTGAAGGAAACTAAAATATGGGGCATAGCTTTCTGTCCAGATTCACTCTAGCAGAGGAGGGAAAGTGCTGTTTATCCTGGGCAGTAACAAAGCTATAAAAGCTACAGAAGAATCTCTCTGTAAGTTGTGTCAATGCAGGGAAGAGAGCAGGGGCATCTCTGAGTTCAGTTACTCCAGCAGCTGACGCGTGCAGCACACAGCTGGTATCGCTGTCACTCACAGTAACTGTATTTTGGCTACAAACAGCTGCACATTTCTTTTAAAATAAACGCCATTTAGCAGAAGCTGGACATACTCCGGAAGGCAGATTAAAATGGGTGTAATCTGTGTATGACAGGCTACAAAGCCAATACAGTAAGCCTTTCAGTTATCTTAGCATGATTCTAATGGGTACCCCATTCTAGTAAAATGAATGAAGAGAACATACCCAATATCTCTATAAAATACTGACATTTAAATATTATTCAGTCAGCTAGTGTTCATCATCTAAGGAAACTAGCAAGGCTATGACTCTTGTCTAAAATAAGATCTGTGAATGAACAACTAGAGGAAGATGGCAAACTAATCTTACAAAACTTTGCTGGAATATATTTACACATACAACCTTAGCTATTTTTACGAATCCCTAAGTAAAAAAACAATGTACATCCCCAAATTTTTTAGAAGCCCATCTTCTAAAATATGATTTTATAATTATGGTTTCAAGAATACCCATCAATACTGAAAGGCTTCTTTTCTTGGGTATGACTATTGCTCTTAATCAACTCTCTGTAGATCAAACTTAAGGAAAAACAGAAAACAATTCAAAGAAGCCCTTGCAAATCCTTCTTTAATATTATTTAAAAAAAGGCTAGTGCTGCCAAGAAAAACAGCAATGATAATGTTAATGTTCACTGGAAAACAGCAGGACAGACAATTATTACAAAGTATATGTAACTCCTG
Source organism: Rhabdornis inornatus (assembly GCA_013397075.1). Lineage (NCBI taxonomy): Eukaryota > Metazoa > Chordata > Aves > Passeriformes > Rhabdornithidae > Rhabdornis > Rhabdornis inornatus. The sequence goes on along the minus strand of VWZS01010430.1, from coordinate 89,097 downwards.
TCTGCTTTTTACTCCCAAAAAAAGCACAGAGGTGAATAAAACCACTGTGTTGGATGAGGGACTTAGATATAAGTGGTGTGGGAAAATAAACATTAAGTTGGACATCAAAACAGCCAAGCTGGTAAATCTTCAATCTTGTAAACTTTAATTTTAACCTTACTGTTACTGATTAAACACTCTAAGATTCTAAAAACAAATCTTAACAAAAGAGCACCTTTTCCTTGCAAATAAAATAATTGGAAAATAGCATGAAATGACAATTTTTTAAAAGCCTTTTCTACGGTGCTGGTAAACTAAATAACCACAAACAGTATTGTCTATAACCAGATAAAGTTTTAGCTTTCAATTCCTTGCACTAAAGGATGCTATCAACCATTTTAGTCTTGATGGCAAGAAACGTTTTCACAAATTTTTTAAGAGTAAAACCAATAAAAGTGCATGCCAGAAGGTAAAGAACTATCCAAACATGTTCATTGCTCATGACCAACCACATCAGCCCCAGACACAAAGCAGCTGCACGAAGGCATGCTTGCAGCTTGTGCACAGGAGTCCATCCACCCTCAGGTGTGAAAGCTGAGCCTAAGAGCCACACACTGGCCATGCAGGCAACCCTCCTCGGGCAGGACAAAATAACACAGCGTGTTGGCAGAAGGATTGTGCAAATATAAAATGGATTCCCTCCACTTTTTCTTTCTGAAGAAAAAGGAAAATCTTGCCTCTTAAGAATTCAAAAATCTCTAGAAGTATGAGCACCACTCCAACTGCAAGAAGAACAGAATTACCATGAAGAAAGGAGAACAGTGCAGAAAATACCGGAGGAGAAAAAGGCAGTCAAGCTTTAAATTGCAACTGCAACTCTGGACAATACAGAGCTTTTAACATTTTACTTAACTTTGCAAATGACAATTTAACCCTAATGTCTAAATGGTTTTGGTACCATACAGAACATCAACAGTAGGTGATTGTCACAGAAAAGGATGCAGAGAACTGGTAATCTTAAGACAGTTAACACAAAACTGTCTGACATTTCTTTGAATTAAAAGCAACTTGAATATATGATGCATGTTACTGCGTATTTACCCTGAAAGGTACAAGACATTGCTTCAACTCAAGTTTTAAAAATTATTTTATCTGATCAGGCAGGCCTCATAAAAACAGTATTAAATTAATCCTACTTTACTTACCTTTAGGCTAAAAGCCTGACTTGCCAAAAAGGGTCACTGTCCAAATGTGCCTTAAATTCAAGCTTTTAAATAGTGAACATACTGCATCTTCCATGCCCTAAGCTTAATCTTATTTCTGATAAATGTCATAATGTAACTCAATAAAAAAGGCACAATAAAAATACAAACAGTAATTGTTGTGTCTTAATATTATGCCTTCTAGCTAAGAAGAGGCAAATTTACGGAAAAGCCATCATATCTCTCTTTAGGAAGGAACTGAGATTTTATTATCTCAGCAGACTTTTTTGAGCTTTTACTGGGGTAGGTGCTCGAAAACCAGATGCACAAAATGGGTCCGCTGACATGTACACAAAATGCGTTTTAGATACAAGAGTGGTTCTTCATACTCAAGCTTTTTCTTTGTTCTACCAAAACTTTGTCTTACAGCTTATATCGATTTCTGCTAAAACAGATGAGGATAAAAGTCCTTCTACCTAGTAGTAAGAACAATGTAAACGTTGTGGTTTGCCTCTCCAAAATGCTTAATTAATTAACCGGGGCCTTATTTAAGGAACCAGAAATTAGTCAGCAAGAGACTACTGCTACATGATAACCATCTAGATGAAAAGCCATCTCAGTACAATGCAAAGTAATTAAATCCATATCAACCTTCCCTTATGGAAGGTACCTAAAAGTGCTGTCCTCCTACCAGAAGAGCTTTCCACTGACATCCACCATGAAGTAAATCTTCTGTCTACCACCTCCAAGGTTCACTGCTAATGTGTAAGAACCCTAATGCAGGCCACCAGAGCAATGACAATATCCCACCTCCTCCTGGCTTCAGACATGAATCTTGTGAGCTTCATTAAATGCTAATGATCCCACCATACAAAGCCAAGAGCTCAAGTTTTGTTTGAGAGGTCTTTGTTACCAAACCAATGTGGTGCATGTAATGCACCCAGGACAGTCTCTGTGCAGGGTTCTCAAATGCTAGAAACCATGTGGAAGACTGGAAAAATCCCTTCTCAAATAATGGCAATGAAAAACTCAACAAGATAATAGGTAGCAAAAGCAAACAGTATTTTTACAATAAACTATACTCTTCATTACTTTTTAATCCATTACTAATAATATGGTAAAATAAAACATAAACCAAACTATGATGAATGAAGTGGAAACCTCAAATCTGGCAGATTGCAGGTTTAACTGATAAGGTAAGAGAAATACTGGCATTCTCGATGGACTCAGTCCCATTTGCTTCTCTTCAAAAAGGTGTCAAATTATGTTTATAAGAAAAAAGAACATTTAATCTGCTCCAGCGCATTACTGGAATTGTTCTCCTAAATGCTGACAGCCCTACAGCATGACTTTCTGTTTTTAACATCTTTTTTTGGATGACAGTTTAGTTATTCAGGTGGGATGAGATATCCCAGCAGTCCAGTGATGTGATTTTGTGAAACACTCAGTAAGTCATCCAAACTCTGCCTGACCTCACACAAATTACAGTGAGGACAGATCCAGTATGTCTATCAGGGTACCAGCTGAGACTGAGCCTGAAGAGAGACAGATAGTACAGGGTAAACCTTCAGCAGAATGGCTAAGTACCAGAGAAAAGCAAAGATCACAGCTGCAGAAGTCAGTTTCGGACAGAGGGGATGTAGCAGCTCAATTTGCTGCATGAGGGTTAAAATCAGAAAGCCAAAATCACAACTTCAAAAGAAGAAAAGCAGTGGGGGCTTTTTTGTGAGATATAGAAGTACTTCTAAGAGAAATTAAATTGGAGAAAAATAGTATATAAGTCTAGCAAAGTCTGGCAGATGGAAATGCTGAACATTATCTGACAGCAAAATGACTGAAAGAATCAGACATGTCCTGACACAGCTGAAAAATCGTACTTTGGTTTCTAGGTCAAAACTATATAGATTAAATAAAAATAGGCAGTTTTAGAAAAATAATAATATTATATAAATAAATAAATAAAAATATTTTTTCCAAAGTAGGTATATTTCAATTATATTCCCCACTACTTGAAATCCAAGGTACTATGTGCTATCTTACCCATACATTCACTGGTTACACAAGGTGCAAGAAACAGCAACGGCTTAACTAAAGTACAGATCAAAGAACATACAAAGCCAAAGGACACTCCTCTACTTGCCTGAGACTCACAGCACTCCTTCCCGAGGGAAAGGGATGGCAGATCATGAGCAGGAGGAGGAAAGCAACGCTCCCCAGAAAGCTGGTAGCAGCTGCCAGCTGCCCATGCCTCCTGGAAGTTACTTTAAGTGCCCAAAATTCACATTTCAGTCAAATTTTACACCAAATTTGAGAAACTAGGAAAAACAGGAAGTTGAAAACAGAGCAAGCTTTGTATTTTCACCCCTGATTCTGATATAGGCAGTAAACTCCAAAAGTAGATGTTCACCAGTTCTACAAAACTTCAGCAGTAAAATGACACAGTTATAAATTTGTGCCAGATCATTATGACCTAATAATTACTAGAATAGTAACTGTAATACATAATATATGCTATTAGTGTTACAAGCAGTTATATGTTATAAGCAGTGTCTTACTGCTGAGGCTCAGCCTTTCCTGCTCTCAAAGAAATGGATCTCAAATCTGACCTTGTTGCTACACTTCAGATGTACCAGAATTTAATGTCCAATGTCTTTCCCTTTTGGAAAGAAGCATTCCATCATCCCACAAGGAACACAATGGGCTCAATGTCCCTCTTGCTGCACAGGAAGTTAGCCAGGCAGGCAGGCTGGTGGACATGCATACCAAGAACCTCCATTCCCCTGCAAGTTCATGACTGTAAGTACCGAAATAGGTAAAATGGTATCAGAAACACTCAAAAAGAATGCAATATAGTCATATATTATACACATACATGATATATAGTTGATATAGGTTCAGCTTTGATAAAAACAAAATTAAAAGTGTCAGACACCTCTGTTATGTAAGCTTTGGTGTGAACTAAGTCTAAAAAGGTCTTACAAATAAAGACAACTGAAGGAAAATCAGCTACAAAGATAAGGGATTTTGCAAGCCACCAAAGCACACTGAGAGATTCTTGGTTTGATGATATTGAACCACTATGTTCCAGCACAACCTAAATTACTGCTTAAACTATATGCAAATACACACAAATCACATAATACCCCATTTTGGTCTATGGGACCTCACAAACATCAAAAAAGACTGTGCAAAGTGAACACCTCTGCACCTATTCCTTTAAACCCCTTCTAAGAAATGTATGCAGCCTGAATATGCAAGGTGTAGGTGAGATGTCTATGAAGAAGACACCACTGGAAGCACAAGGCAAAAGAATGAATTACTAGAAACAAAGTCCAAATTTAAAAAGTGAATTTAAAAGCAAATTTCCAGTGGTGCATACTACATTAAAAAACAGGAACTTGGAATCAATAAGCCTTTGCTGAGGGAGAACTCTAAAGCCAAACTCTGGAAGATATTTGAGAGCTCCAGGCTTAGCCAAAGGGGCCAGAATCGTCTCCAGAGGATGTTACCAGCACCCTGATTAGTATGGAAATGGACAAAAAGGTTATTAGGAATGGGTAAAACAGGCAAGAATTCACAGATCTGATGTGCCTCCTTTTGTTGCCTTTTTGCTGCTTCTCAATTCATTTTGCTTACCCAGCAAAAAGCATAAAAAAAGACTGTAGCTAAATGAATGAGACTGTTCATTAACCGACCTAGACAGATCTTCTAAGGAAACAAATTGAACGAGAAGAAACAATAGATGAGGGAGATGTGCTACTCCCAAGCAATTGTTTTAAAAATCCTGTTCTTAAAACCCTAAAAAAAAAGCCCATATGGATTTTCCACCCACACAATTCCAGGCCTATCTCATCTTTGTCCATAAAAAATTATAACGAGAATCACGTATTTGACAGAACATCACTGAATCACTGCTATTTACAGCCCTTGGGGTTCTCAACAGCTGAGTAAAATACAGAAACTAGTCCAAATGTAGCAATGAGAACGTAAGGAGACATTCAGACTATATTTTTTTTTTCCATCTAAAGTACTCTTGTAATGCTGTGCTCATGCAGGCACACTGAAACAAGCTCAATCCTCTGAAAACCCATTAACATCAAGGCAAGTTTAAAGGCACTCAGAGCTGCTTTCCAAACATGTCACAGGGACTTCCACAATTCATTCCAACACCATCAGGATCAGGACAATATTCAGAGGCTGAAAATTCCTGCTAAACTAGCAGATTTCTTTTTTCTTATTTTGGAACCATGAGTAAACACTGAATTGGAAAATTATGAGGTTCTTACAAAAGTTCATCACCAGCACCAAAACTACCCCAAAGGTTTCCAGATAAGGTATAGCTGTATCTCTTTCCAAGGAATGTCTCTTCGGAAGTGTAATTGAGCTTTGCTGGCTCATGAATTTCCCAATTGCTAATATATGAACTGCAAAGAAAAGGCAATGATGCTCAGGGAAGGAAAAAACGTTGGTATACAAACAGGACAGGTACAAAGATCTCAACAAGCTCCTTTTTGCTGTCTTGCATGCAAAGGGACCATGACAAATTAAATACTCCTGAAATTGTAAGCGACTGCTAATTAAGAATTCTTTCTGTATTTTTAACACAAAGACAAATTAAACAAGGCTATGCCACTGCTCATTCTCTTCATAAATAAACAAGAGGAAAAAGTTAGCCCTTTATAAAGAACCATGTGATTTCCTCATCTACAGTCTGACAAAAGAACATACCCTTGCCTCTTCTATTTTTCTTTTTTTAAACTCTTCTCTCCTAGTACAAGTTAATATTCATTGATGCAATTTAGAACAGATGCTATTTCTGTTCTTCAGTTATCCAGATAATCTCTTAATTAAATAGCTGCATACAGTATCCAGAGAATTTAATTTATATTTTAATCACACATTCCTTCCCTTTGTTACTTTGCTCCTACTTACTCTGGCGAGTGGATTTACTGCACAGCTGTAAAAAAACCTGCATGACTAAATTCCATAATGCAGACTTTTGAAAGCAACCAAAGAATAACGTAAATACAAAAAGTTCTGATTCTCAAAACCAATGAAACGCGAAAGGGTTTTACATCATCACTTAAGCAACTATGCTTGTACATTCTGCGTATGTTGTATATGCATTTATATATTACAAGTGAAACAAACTTAATTTCTCAATTATTTAAACAGCAGTATTATCACAGTCATAAATGGAAGCTAATTCCCAAAAGTCATTCAGAGAGCAAAAGCTTAAATGCTGACGAGCAAACAATCCTCATATTCTGAGTCCTACACTCCCATTCCTTATTCAAGTTCTTCTAGAGCAGAGGCAAAAACCAAGGGGTGATGGAATCCTTTAATTAAAAAGCATCATGTGTCTGCACAGCAAACAGAACATTAAGACAATCTCTATTACACAAATATTCTTCAAAATATACTTCTAGTATGACATTACTCCATCTTTACTAACTTTCAATAAAAACATTTTTTCAAGACAAACATTCATACATTATGGAAAAATAACCTCAGCATTGCCTATTATGGACAGAAAAGTTATTTAGCCTTCATGTGGGAAAAAAATTCAGAGCTCTAGTATCCATCCCTCAACATGCTTATCTAAGAAAAAACTGGATAAATCTCCCTTGACACATTTTTAGAAGAATGGAAGAAAGAAGGCTGCAGGATTAAGTTAACGTTGCACTATCTGTATCCTTTTCTTAGGCATCAGACACCAGCTAATCCTAATGCACTGATTGATTTATTTGGCATGTTAAAAATGCCGTATCACCTTTACTTACCAGGGAGGAGCCTATGGCAATCTGTGTAACTGTTTATGGCACTGATCAATTTCTGACTGTGATTTTCTGTTCACCAGTTAGCTCACATTATAACCTATGCAGTAGTGTATTCATTAAGTGGGAGAAAGATAATTACATTCATCATGTTAAACTTCAAAAAATAATCTCCCTCAACAAATAAAACTTAAATTTTTTTTATACTTACGCATTATGTATAAATATTTAACATTTTATATTGATATTTACTATTAATATATAACAGGTTTACTATTTACTAAATAATATAGTAGATGTATTACTAAATATTTAAATAAGCCACATATAAATATAGCTAAAAATGAAGAAAAACCAATAAATCAGTAATGTACCTAAAATAAAAGATGCTATACTCATTAGATTTTCTGTGGGAGTTTTTTTGAGTTTTGGTTGGAGTTTTTCATTGTTGTTGTTTTGTTTTGCCTGGTTTGTTTGGATGGGTTTTTTTACTTAGAATGTGATCATTTGAAGAGCTTCCCAGAATGTCCATACAGATTCCAAGATGGAAAAGCAGGATCTCTCCAAGCAGCACAGTGAACTCCCAGCAGGTCAGACCAGCAGCTGTGTGCAAGGTGCGTGGCTGGTGTCTCCCTGCACCCATCCCTCCCACGCGTGGGATTACCTCCAAACCACGCCATGGGTGACAGCAGGCAAGGGCACACCTCAACACCACCCTCAGCTGCCTTACAGCAGGGATTAGAGAGGGGTCAGGGCTCCCAAGGGAAAGGACAACAAGCCACAGACACAAGCCAGCATGTAAGAAATTTCTGTTTAGAAGTAAGAAAGATTCAACATGACAGTGCTCAAATGTGGGAACAGGGCATCCAGAAAGACTGCAGAATCTCCCTGGCTTTGGGAAGATGCAAAATTGGAATGGGCTGAGACCTGAGCAAAGTGGGCTGCCTCCACCTGCTCCGAATGAGAGCTGCATAAAATGTCCTCACATCCCTTCTAAGCTCATCTGCTGTGACACCATTCCATGCTCCTGTGCATGGGCACAAGAAAATTCTGTGTCAATGCATCAGGTAATAAGCATTTAGTAAAACACTGGTTATTAAGATTGAGAGAAATCCCCAGCTGACAATTTTAAAACACTTTTCTGAAGTGCTTCCTAGGAGTAAAGGAGAATTACATTCTGAAAGTTTTTATCAACCAGTTCCTACCTCCCCTATCACCTCTCCACCACCCTGCACCTTCAGTTTCTTCCCTGCCCCTGCAATCAGGGTGGTGAGTCTGACACAAAGAGCAACCCTCTGCCCTGTTCCTCAAAACACACAAGCATTTTAGCCCTTTTTTTGCAGTGGGGAGTCCTCCAGAAACTGCTTATTTTTAACACTTATTGTTAGTTACAGATTTGCTAGAAAACAGACAACTTTAGGTATATAAATACCTTAATCCTGAGGGAAATGAGGCAGACTGTAAATATCATTTTGGTGCAACTGGAAAATCAATTTTATACTGTCAATGCTGGAAGTCCTTCCATAAGTATAAACTTTAAGGCCATGAATGGCTGCAAGGAAGGGAAAAGAGGCATTCTCTGCACAGAACAATGTAATTCTCTCTAACAGTTTCTCATTAAAGTAAATGTTGTTATTACTTCTCCTTAAAGAAAATTCATACCTATACATGTATTTCATTTTCTCTTCCCACTACTGTGCACCAACTTCCACGCACAGTTCCTGCATGACATTTGCTGATAAACAGTATGTCCCAAAGCAACAAAAAATGCACATCTGTCAAAAACATTTAATGGTGCAATGAATGGAACTCATCAACTATTATTTGACCTGCTTTTCCTCCTATGAGCCCTTGGACAGTCTCTTATTGTGATACGGTAGCTTTCATGCGATGTAGTAAGGGATTCCTAATCACAGAACCTTGTCTCTTTCTGAACAGCATCCTGCAAGTAGTTCCTGAAACACAAGAGTTAAGCACAACTCTTAAACGACATGTATCAGGAAACCTAAACGCTGTCTTAGGGAAGATTTTATTACTTATTTTTAAAACATCTGAAGCCTGTATAAAAATCCAGTGTGCCAACTCTAAGTTGAAGGTTACAGAAATGAGACTACCAACAAAAAGACAACTTTCCATAAAATTTTCTTCTTATAGTTTCTTCTGCTGGAAATTCTATTTAAGAAAGCAGTATCTGGAATATGTTTTTAGGTTTTGTACAGATATTGCTGGAATTAAAATATCATTTCAACGAGTGGTGTATTCAAATGTACTGAAAATGACAATGGGAAATGGTGGGAATTTTATATTTCAAAGAAACACGTCAGGAATTCACGCAAAGAGCATTTCACATCGCAGACAGCATATTGCCCAAATCAGCAGACTGATCAGCACTAGAAAAATTCGTAATTGTGTCCTGTAGGGTACTGTGATCTGATCAGACACATAATAAACAAAAGCCTATCTTTAGTCTGAAGTGAACCCTATTTGTTCAGTGAAAGGCTATGATATATCAGGAACAGTTTAACCTACTCTCCCTCCATCTGTTGAGTACCTAAGTGGCTTAGCAACTTAGTTCTTCCCACAAACATAATCAAATATCGTGTACACACTGCACTTCCTTACACTCAGGAATTTAAAGCTTGCTAATGATTTGTAATCCAGCTATAAACAGAAAGAAGTGGATAATCTCTTTAGGAGGTACTCTCCAAACATGAACAGATGAGTAGATTGCAGGAATACTAAAGATTGAAAGCTCAGTGACAGTAAAGTTTTGTCTAAAGGTTTTCTAAAAGTTTTGTAAAAGTCTGTCTCTTCTACCTTCCTTTCTTAAACACAAGGCAGTGATACATTGCTTACAATTAATTAGCACTACTTCTTATGACAGATTCAAGTAACAAGTTGAAGCTATAGACCAAGTTTTGTCAAGAAATGGGAAGAAGGAGTTTCTCACATTTTTTCTGTCTTTACATACAGAGAGGACAAAAGACAAGAATTCAGATCACTGTTATTCTGTGCAGGTATTTCTTCCTTTTTCCCCTTGCTGTTTGGGAGAGCAGGGATATGTGAGGTTGTGGTTGATGGCAGTATTCTTGATTACCCTTCTACAGTCTCCTAATCTGCATTTTACATTATCACTGCTCAGAGAAACACTGTGCCTTTTCAAATGTTACTGTGGCTGGCTACTGCCGTCCCAGCTGGATGTCAAGAGACACTTGCGGGGGAGTCAAGTGTTTTGCACAATATTTTAAGCATTTATTTTGCATCATCACTGATGCACTTTCCCCAAGGAACACATAAAAAACCCATGAACTTTAATGTCTTTCAGTGGTCTATTCCAAAAACGACTCAGAAGCCAAAAAAAAAAGCTAGCAATACCCTATCCAGCCTGAGTAGGATATTCACTGTGGATAGTAGGATAAAGCGTGAAGGGAAGTACAAAGGAAATCAAAGACTATAAAATTAAAATTGGGCATCGAATCAAAGGACAGAATAAAACACTATACAACATTATTTAAAACAGATTTAAAATAATCCCTTCAATCTCATATTGGTAAAGATTGTCCCTTAACAATACTTTGTCTTACAGATTAATTTTTCTGCTTAAAACATCTACAAAAGTGCAAAGGCAACCTTTCCAAATTTTCCACTGTTTTCATGCATTTCAGCATGAAAAGTCCTTTGCATAGCACAGACTTGTTAAGTGCTCGTACACTTTACACTTCCTCTCAGCACGGCATTTCTGCTCCTTGCATTATCACAGCTTTTTCCAATGCTACTTCTTGGGGACAAGCCTCCCCTTGTGCAGAAAAGACTCCTCTCAAAATACACAGGAAGAGCACAAAACATTAGATTCTTTAAAAAAACAGGTCCTCACACTGTATCTGTCAATTCTCCAATTTGCAGTGTTCCTAGTTTTTTCTGCCAAGCTATAAAAAGTGTGTATTTCGAAAAAGTTCTTGTACAAAGCTGATTGTGTGACTGAACCTAATTTCAGAAGAACAAGTGAAACCTCTTTCAATTTGTAAGAAAGTATCTACTGTCCTGGGCAGACACCAAGAAACAAAAATAACCTAGATTACAGTTAATTAAAGCTGCTACTCTGGATCTTGTGACCTTCTGTCCCAGACATGTTGCTAAACCACAGTGCAGTGGAAGTCCTTGTGCTGCTACTAAGATTCAGATTTATTAGTGGAAGTTTCACATTTTATCCAAAATTCTGTATACTTATGATGGTATTCTGTCCTTGCTGAAGTAATAACAGAAGACTGGAAGCAAACTTGCAAGCCTGCCTGCAAGCTTCTGATAGTGCTGCAGTTCTGGCACCAGTGCTGAAACTGCAGCCAGCACAGACGGTGCTGTGTTCCTACACCATCACCAAGGCAAGGATGAGAGACAGAGACAGGAAGAGATTTGTAAGGTCCCTCTCCTGTCTAAACATGAGACCGCCAGGAAATGCAGTGATGGACAGAGCACAGCCTCCGTTCATTTTCACTTCATCAGTTGTCATGTGAACCCCCCCTTCTTTAAGACAACTCTCAAAAAGCTTCCTTTGTATCCTTCTCTATCAATACCCCTTTCTGGGCCAGACACGAAGAGCCCCTTCCCCTACCTCTCAGCTCTCAAAAATCACTGCAAACATAGGCTGGTGACCTGAAATGCCACTACCAGAGGTGGTACTCACAAAAGGGCTGAGATTTCAGGCTGTATCTATAGCAGTATATAACTAACCCTAGCAATTTAACAGTAGGAATGACTGCATCCCAGCACTCACATCATGCTCAGTTTCACAGAGCAGATACAGCTTTCTGGAGAAATGTTTCTACAGACATCAGAGTCATTTAAAGGAAACAAAGACATACCAAAAGTCTACTTAAGACTTGTAATAACAAGGGATGTACGGGACAGAAAGTCAGATCAAATGTAATTAACTTCCACGAAAGCTCTATAAAATTGAAAGAAGAGCTGAACATATGCAGAAGAAAGAGGTGCCATAAAACCTAACCTTGAACTGAAACAAACTAAAGCTGACTTCCAGCGCATTATTATATGCTTCAATGTCTCTAAAGGACTTTTCACTCTCTACAGTAGTCCACTGTAATTGTCACAGGGTAACCAGATCTGCTGAGTATGCAGGAACTCACTCTCTTTCAAAATGTTACAGTGCTTATAAAGGATTTTATTCATTAGACAGATTAATAGCTGTTCTTTGAACTCCCTCTCCTTCACCCACGTCTGTGGTGGTGATGAGTGTCGGTGCTGCCTGCAGGACATGGAGAAGGGCTTTAGGAACTCACCTGTGAGAGGAAAAGCAAGCTTACATAAAAAATCTTACTGGGAATTGTAATTGAAAATAAAATTCTCAAACTAGCATGATTCCCTTAATTATTAAAATAGACTAACCATAAAAACAAATTCTCAGAAGCAACACAAGAGGAATCTGATTTTGATCTTATTCATCTTCCGTTTCCCCCATTTCATGATCAGATAATTCTGGTTTTGAAGTCTACATCTAACAAACTTCTTAGGTACTATGATAAAAATATTGCAGAACTTTCTGCTACAGACAAGTACATAAATATCTTGTGCAATACACAAATATAACCTAAGCACAAGTAATCTGCCAGAAAGCAAGCAAGGGCATACTTACATCATGTTGACACTTACTCACCATGTGCTTTTAAGAAAGAGTTATTAATGTAGATGCCTTGTGTGTATGTGAGATAGTTATTGCTAAAAAAGCCACAGAAATGCTTTGCTGCTTTTATGTTTTGGCTTTATAAATGTTTTATTCATCAAACTTCTTAAATTATATTTTAAAATCACAATTAAAATCTACTGGAGGGCCCAAATATAATAAATTTTAATTTATTCATTCATTGTATGATTCTATATACATTCTTATGCTCACCTTATTATTAAAAAGGAATGGAAACATTCATTTCAAGCAGGCTAAAGTGCCTGTATGCTTTGACATCTGTATTGCTATATGCATATTTAAATAATGCATGAAAATGCCAGTATTTGTAACTTTCTTAAACGTTCATAAAATGTTAAATTAATTTATTCTCAATTCAAACCCAAATAAATGATGACTAATACTAGAGCAAACTTGAGAAATGTTGTCCCAAGGCTGTATTTTCCCAGGGATGTTTAACATCTGAAAATGATAGTTCACTGCAGGATTAATTTTCTTCCCCCTTCCTGTACCTGTAGTATCGCTACTCTGATTTTGCTTCAACATTTAGGGTAGCCCGGGAATCTCATTTTAAATGAAACAGTCTTGAGGGATCAAAAGGTTACAAAACCAAAAAAAACCCCAACCGCATTACTGTAAATCAGTGGCATCCAGTTTAATGGAATGCCATCTGTGGTTTTATTCAATTAATCTTTCCCACAGTTTTCATTAAAGGCAATGAAATAGATCCTGTGTACATCACCTTGGCAAAGCATCACCAAGGGACATCTGCACAGCCACACTAAAAGACTTGGCTTAAGGCTTACAACAGGAGTTACCAGCTAAATAACAAATTCATCTAAGACGAATATAGGCATAACTGTGTGCATGGACACAGTCATAACTATATTTATGAAGAAATAAAACATCTGCCTGATCTGCCTCTGAACTGCCCATGACAAAATAAAAGCAGCTATAAGAGCACCAACAAACACATAAATGAACGTGAAAGCAAAACTGCAAGCGCAACAAAAACTGTCAATTCTGTGATAATTTTGCTAGACACATTTACATAGCTTGTGCCATGATCAGAAAAATGTAGTTGTTATTTGCAACAAAAAGAAAAAAAAAAATTGCAAAGATCCTTCCTGGCAGGGCCAAGGGAGGGTAGTCTGAGGTGGTGCACTGTGGTGGCAAAATCATCACAAGCTCTTTTAAAATTGTTTGAACGTATGGAATGCAAAGGAAAGCCTGCATGGTCTCATTTCCTCTTCTTAAGGGACAATAGCAAGCTCTGCATATCAGAATTAATATTCATAGTACAGAAGTAAACAGCAGTCAAGGTATTTTAATTGGTAAATCATGTTACAATTAAATCCAAAGCAACAGACAGTTATGACTTCCAGAATAATTACAACCATGAGCAACAAAAATAAGGGCACTTCATATAATATACACAGGAATGACAGCAAAATTTACTGAAAATTTCCCATATGCATTACCAACCTGTTCACATAGAAGGAAGCCTATCCTTACAAACTGTGGAGTGATCACAGGGCTTGCACTCCTGGGCAGGGAGGCTGTGGAAGAAGAATGGCTGCTGGCCAAACAAGACAGAAATACTCCTTACAAAAGAGAATTTGGGAAGACAGGCAGACAGGACACCTGTAAAGCACATTTTCTCCCCTGCTAAGAATTAATTCAGCTTCCGTTCCAAGTCAGTGAGAGACTTCCCAGTACAGAAAGCTTGCTTAATTTCTTTCTGGTTTTAATGTGTTTATTCTAAATTAGACTTCAACTTCAGAATGTTCTTCTCCCTTAAGCATGGAGAAGGAAGTCCATTGATTCCCTTCTAGTGCAGTAATAGACAATCTTAGAGATGTAATGAAAGATAGTTTGTTATTTAAAAAAAAAAAAGAAGTTAAAAGTAAACCTCTCTCATGTAATGAACCACTAAACCTTGCTATAAACACTATACATTAACCACACTTCACTGAGAATTTCACTTAATATCAGAACAACCAAAGAGTGGTATCCCCCAAACTAGAAATCGTTTCACAGACTACAAGGATCCTGCTAGTCTCACACTCCAGTGCAGGAAGGACCACAAGTATGAAGAGCAATTTCAGCAAGACAGCTCACAATCTGCCTATTCTTTCACCTTACACTCTGTCCTCGCCTCGTCCCTTTTTCCCACATCCAGTTTCCTTCTGCTTTTTCCCTTTTAATGATTTTATCCATCCAGGGAGAGCAGCTCCCTGTCAGGGATGCTGCTGAGGAACACATCTGGATGCCACGTTGCTGGCTGCCACACTGGAGATGGACCTTGACTACAGTCCCTTGTCTAAGTCCAGACTTACTATGTCTAAATCCAGACTTACCCATATTCCAATGGAAAGCAATTGATTTTAAATCAAAGGTCTAAATATGCCATTCAGTCTTAGCAGCAGCGTGTAAGGTTGAACAAAAAGATTTTGCAGGTGTCGGTTGCACCAAAGGCCTGTATGAAGGTGGTAATCTCAACCCCCCTCTAGACTCCAGGAGGCCAATGATGCCACCATAAAGAGATTTACACAATCAGGAATACCTTAACTCTGAAGAGCTGTTAATTTTGTTCCATTAAAGCTGTTTTACTGGCTCTAATTTTCCAGCAGAGTGCTCCAATTTATAAAATCCTCATGACTCCCATGAACACAGTAAACCTCAAGTACCTGACAAGTGCCATAGCTCTGCTACCCACCTCTCTTCTAAAATCTTTGTTGTTTAAAGCCAGTATAGTCATGCAGTAAACATCCCACTACCCAGGCTGACAGACGTGCTAAATGTCTAGAAGCAGCCCACATTTGTATTACTGTAAGTGCTGCAAAACTGCTGAAGGGTTGGCTGACTGAGGCAAGGCTACACACCCCAGATTTTCTTTCCTTCTATTGTCATCCAATAAAAAAAATCACAAAACCAGAAACACATGCCAGAGAAGGATAAGGGATATAACTGGGCTTTTAAGGTAGATAAAAAAAGAACAAGGAAGCATAACGTACAACAGAAGGAAACAAACCAGCAAAGGCATCTCAAAATCTTTAACAATGAACTGTATGTGTATTTACGGAGACAATAAGACAACCAAGACATCAGGTAAAGATGTGAAAGACTGATACAAAATTGCCAAAATAAAATATGCCACTAAATCTTTGGAAGGAAGGCAAATGGAATCTATAAACCGGAGTAATTACACTAACAAGCAACTCACACACTAGAAATACTGAATAAAGACAAATAATAATTAATTCTTTGTGACAGCTGTCACTAGATTATAGCAATCACATTAGCACTCGGAAGCAAAACTATGAAAACAGTCACTAAAATGGCCTTCATTTTTCAAATGTTTTAATTAACATACCAGCTTTGGGAGCTGCTTAAGTCCATTCCTAAATTAATTACAATTCTGAGCTATGCATACTTCAGTGCAGGCAAATCTCACACCTCTCATTATGTCAATGAAATAACAGTAACACACTTAAAAGCTAATTTAGAAAATCAATCTTATTTGGAGAAGTTTACTTCCCATACAATGTACCTTCAAGGTCTTGTATATCTGGCTTTGGCTATGTGCATGAGTCCTGTATTTTCCCAAGCAGAGTGGATTCTTTTTTCCTTATTTGAAAATATTAAATTAATTTCACACATATTTGATGTTTTTCCTTAACACACACAGAAAAGGAGCATGCCATAACCTCTGCTGCTGTTCTTGAAAGGCATTTTTTGCAAGGTAATTGCTGTACAATTCATTGAAATTTCATGTTTGGAAGTTTAAGAATCTTACTGATTAGTTAAACCTCAGTGCAAAAGCAACTAGGAAAACTTCTTGTGACTAAAGGCAATCTGTAACAAAAAGAACTACTTTTTTGTGCTTCCTGTACATCCTGTATGTGACTTCTGCTCTCATGTTTGTGAAAAGAGAGAGTTACTGCAGAAGAGCAAAACAAAACAAAACTCTCCATATGGTAACACATCAATGGATATATTAAACACTCCTCTAATAGTTTTGTCAAATCCACAGGTCTCATGGAAAGGCCGTAAAGAACAATTAAAGCTACCAAGCCATCTTCTGAGATAGAGGGGGCTTGGTTAGATAAAAGGAAATTCTGCAGAGGAATCCCTTAACATCTTCAGTTATGCTGATATCACTCCTACCTTCTGAGGACTTAACAGAAAAATGTGATGCTGCTGAAGTATCTACTACATAGAAAACATGGAAAGAAATCCACAGACACATCCTGAGGGAATGAATCCTAGCACATCTTTCAGAATCACTGTTTAATGCAAACCAGCTTGAAGTTTGCCAGCTTTACTTTTAACACAGGACATTGTTCATTCTTTGTAGATTTGTTAATTCATTGTTAATTTAACACAGGACATTGCTAATTTCTGTAGTATTTTGGTCTTTTCTTTTTCCTATCTGCTTGTTCTTTAAATAGCATTTGGTGGCCTGGAAAGATACTGAGTCAGATTTCCTGAAAAGGGACTGTGATTTTAATATTGGCAGCATCTGATCCTGTGTGTTTCCGGCAGATAGAGCAGAAACACCACCTGATTTCTGCAGTTGTGCTCTGGGTGTTAAGAATCATCCAAAAGCCTCAGAGAGCAGGAATTTGCTGCTTTGTGCCAGGTAAACCAAACTCCAAGTGTCTGTAATAACTAACTCTTCTTTTTGCAAGGTTACTTTTTATTCAGGTGAGTTCAGTGGCTCAGGTCTGCCTGAGTAGCTAAGAGCGTGCAGCTGCAGCTCTAAAAAGATAGACTGAAAGGCCTGTCAAAGTGAAGGGAGAGAAGAAGCAGCTTCTTCCAGCCAGCTGAACAGCATCTGCAAGAGCAACCCAAGCAGTGCCTCCAGAGCTCCAGGGTCCCACTGGGGAGACCTATCTGCATTAAAAGAATTGCTATTTCTGGAATACTTACTGAAGACTTACACAACACCTCTTACCAGTTGTATTATCTGCTTCAGAAACTGTAACACTGTGCACTACAGCGCACTTGGAGAAACAGGGAAAATGCTTTTTATAGCACAGCATAAACCTTAAGGGACCATGCTACAGCTGGGACTATGTCCATGAGTCAACACAGCACCTGATGCCTAAAAAATAGTGACAACAGCAACACAGAGATGATGATGGATTTATCCAAACCCTTGTGTAAACAGGATTTAGAAGAACAATGTTAAACTGACTTATATGACTTGATACAATCAGCACCATTCAAAACACAAAACACTGCAGCATTGAGTGGCATCATGAGTTCACACACAGGTTACTCCCCTCACCTCTAGTTAAAATTTCAATCCTTTGGAAGGCATCCATTTCCCTAGCTGTTTAAACATGGTGTTAAAAACAACTGAATATCCAGCTCAAGTAGTCTTTCAAAACCCCAGCTGTAAACCAGTATTACAACTGTTTCTGACAATTAAAGCTGCACATAAGATTACCAAGACGGTTTTGGATGTTAGTATGGTGGGACCAGAGAAAGAGAGACCCTTGTGAAAACTGTTTTGCTTCCCTTCTGCTCCTGTCTTCTCTTACATGCTTTCACCTGCATTACCTGCACTGACTCTGCAATCCTCCACCACTCAGCCTTGCTGAATTCCTCATGGCTCTTCCCTTTTATTCTAGATTTTCCTCTTCTCCTTATGACATTACAGGGGAGGAGTGTTCACAGCACATTATTTTAGGTAGGAAGCTGACTTTCCTATTTGAAAATGGCTGTGGCATCTCCACCCCACAGCGGAGAAGAGACACCTCCAGAGGAGCAGTGCAGGGAACCCACGCACGCCCCAGAGGAGGCTGCCAGGCAGCCCCAGCCCAGCAGGCAGACAAGCCTGATTTCTGATGCCTGAAGGCAGGCAAGGCAACCTCCCACGCTTCAAGCCCACTCTTTGAGCAGGACTGAAATCTTCTTGAACAAATAAAACCTAAAAAAGGAAATACCACTGAAATATGCATTTTTTAAACTACTGTATAACCCCTCAAACAAAGAACTCACTTCTACTGACTAGAAGTGGAGAATGGCTGAACAAGCACTTGCTTTCCATATGGCATGAGCACTGTATACCAGTGTATACACCGTATACAGGGAGGGTATTATGCTATTCTCCACTGGATGCACTAAAGCCAATATGTGAAAATCCTCCTGGTGCAACAGCAAGGAGAGCTGTGGGGCTAACAGAAGGAAAGCTCTGTATGGAACTGCAGGGGGCTGTACTGCTGGCAGGAACTACAACCAAGATGAGGGATTTCTATGCAGACACGAACACTGTGTGCTGAACATGCTCCAGTTTCTTCCACGGGGCAAGAAGGCAGGATAAAGCACACAATACTGCTGAAAACCACAGCTAAAGAAAGCAGAAATTTACTGATCACAGTGAAAGGCAAAGATATGGAAAATGAGTCCAAGTAAACCATTATTTATTTTTTAGAGGAGAAAAAAATTCTGATCAACCCATATGCTCCTACAAGACTCACCTGTCTGTACAGTAAATGATCAGTGGGAAATTGATTCAGAACAAGTTAATTATAAAGCAATCACAAGAAAAATCAGTTCATACTCTTCCAAGTCCATAGCAAGACACTCTAAACCACAAGTAAAGCCCACTGGAACAGTTTACCCCCCCTCTTGGACTACTAATGTAAAGCTAATTTTCGTTCCTACTTGTTTCCCTCTCATGCTGAGCAAGCAGTGCAGCACCTCACATTCTGACCTTAGAATACATTTTCTGTAGCTTAGCATTTGCTCCACAGACTTAGCCGAAATTTTAAAAAACATATTACCTGTTTTTCAGTTTAAAATAATTATCATTAGCTCATTTGAATCAGGTCTGAACTGAATTCTTTTTAATGGTGGGTTGTACTGACTTGCAACCAGGCTTTTATAGATTTCCTGATGTCAGCGGCTTTTGTAACATTCCTGAAACTGAAAACCTGATGAACCAATTTCTGTTGGTTTTCATTTTGACATACTGTATTAAAAAAAAATAAAACCACAGCTTTGCAGCTTGAAGCAATTTTTCACAACTAAATTAATAGCTCCTGGACAGAGCTTAAAATAAAAACGCCTACCATGAGCTACATCATAAATATCAAGGTTAAGTTCTAACAGCAACTAAGCCTTTCAGAGAGATTTTTGCCCACAAATGGTTTGACCATTTTTTCCAATGTCCAGTGATTTCTAAAGCCTGTTTGGTACACTGGTTTTAGATAGTTATTCTCATATGAAAATTGTTCTTAAACTAACATCACCATTCCTCTTACAGCCACTAATATCTTCTGATACTTTAAAAGGCAAATTTGCTCGGATTCAAAATCAGAAACGAAAAAGCATGCTGTTCCACACAGCTATTTTTGTCTTCATTGACAATCACAGGCAAGTTTTTTGCAAGAAAAACTGTAAGTTTTACATATCAAAACACAAAGAAATAAAAACAAAAAGTATTTTCCTCCTGTACTGATACTTTCCACCAGCTCCTCTCCTGTACTAAAAAAAAATTATTAGAGAGAAATCCTTCTCTGTCTACCCTTCCCCAAAAAAGTGATAAAATTTTACCTTGTGATGAATATCATTATTAGTCTTGAGTATATATGAGAATTTTAATTTAAGCAAGATCATCTTATTTAAGTATTATTTAAATATTAATGCCTATTGTGTTTGCCCAAAGATATTTTCTCTCCATACCTTTCCATGTAAAATCCTTAAGGATAGAACAGTCACGTATTCATTTATGGTTGAATTCCACAAACAGCAGTAAACATTCAGGCTTGAGTTTAATGTAGAGAATTCTACATGATCTATACAGAGATTTTCCACCAGTAAACTGCATAAAGTTCTCTTCTAGCAGATACATTTTCCCAAAGGATGCCATCACAAATTGTTCTTATTTAGGTTTCACTTAATGCTTCAATAAATCCATATATCTACACTTATCCTACTGTGCCTTCCAGGTATTTATGTATAATACACAGCTATCTGTGTGTATGAGCATGCACATGCTTCCTATACTTAATTTTGCAATGCAATTCTTAGCATTCCAACTAAGGTCTTAAATTAAAGAGAAAAACTTCTCTTGTTTCATGCAGTATTTTTTCAAATTACCTCAAAGAGTTATTTAGCGCTTTCCCCCCCTCCAAATATGTAAGAATTATTTCTTGAAATTACTATTTCCCAAAATTCCTGGAAGTTTTCCAATGACAAACTTCTCTTACCTCTCTTCAAGGACTGCAGTATTACTTTCCTTTGATACTATTTTCTCTGCTACAGGCTGTTTGTGTTCATTTCTCCATCTCCAAACAAAATGTATCAGGGAATAGAACAAATCCTCCTTCTGCTTGGAGGAAATGTTTTACCTGTACCTGTTTGATCCCTGCAGCTGAGCACACCTGGATCTCTGCCACAGCTCTTGGATGCTGGCCAATCCCGGCACCATTCCCTGCTGATCAGCCTCACCACAACCACAGATGCCAAAGGGCCTCAACACCAATTCACAACACAAAAGATCTCCCTGAAGGTTTTCTCTGGCAGGAGAAGGTTTAGAAGAGCATTATATACTTTTCAGTGCAGCGTGTGAAAAAAATGGTACTGTTTGGTACCGTTTTTTGGAAATTTCCAAATGTTATTTAGAAAAATGCCAGTTGAAGAGCTATTTCTGCTTCCCACTGTGCCATCCACAGCATTTGAAGCATTCTTCCATTTCAAACAATTAAGATATCAAGGTAGTAGTACATCATTAGTGTCTACTAGAAGCTATTAAGAACCAGCCAAATAGCAAAAGCCAGGGAAATACATCTGATTCATATAAAGAGTCACTCTTGTATACTAAAATTGGCTTGTGAACTTCTAAAGAAATTCAGATTTTTTCCTTTGTCTGATATAGATTTTTAAGAACTCATACAATTTTTTTTCCAGAGAAAGAGCAGAAGATGTGCCTTCACTTGATTTAAAAGAGCAACTTTGGACAAAAATAAACCGCCAAATCCATTTTTGCTTTTTCAGTTACTGGAGGATAGATATTCTAAAAGGAAAGGATGCATTTCTCAAATGTTTAAAGACTACTGAAGACCTCATTTAATTTATTTGAATTGTCACTTATTAAGCCAGTTGTAAAACCTGAAACATGATGAATAGCTGCACTCTTTGGGATTAGTTTTGCATTCTACTTAGCATCTATTTGTCTTCCTCATCTCCCAAAAACCATGGTGACACCAAGCTAGACATATTTTTCATTGTTTGCTAATGCCTTCTTTTTTTAAATGGAAAGTTTGATTGAGAGCTATCTTATTTATTTTAAACCAATAAATAGCAATATCTCTATAGCTAGTAGAAGGCAGTTTGGGAAGAAAAAAAAAAAGTAGAACAACTTTGTTTTGGTTTTGCTTTTTCCAACAAACTCAACGAGGAACTTCTGACAGCAAATTCTTCTCTCCAAAACTGTCTTACAAGCCAGAGAAATATTCTTTCTTGAGAACTTAAGATGCATACAACAAAGCAACAAAATGCAACAAACTCCCCAAGCTCCTTCTGCAGAGGAATGAGGCTGAGGCCTGTGTGATGCTTCTAGATAAGCTTCATGAAGTCCTGCAGGTTGCTGCCAATGGGATGCTGTTCTCTTTCCCAAAGCTGTATTTTTCTCACTGCTTCCTTTGCATTCAGACTGGCAACCATGCAATTGTGTGATCAGTTATCAACAATTCAGAAAGAAGTATGACTTTACAAGGGGAGAAATTACAGTGCTTGACAAACAGCCAATTCTCTTTCAAGGTCCTGATGTACTGCAGTTCAGGAAGCTGAGCTGGTTTTAGCACCTCCAGTTACTTTCCCCTGCTGAGCTGTAACTTTGGAGCTGGACATACTGAATATACTTCTCCTTTTCTTAGTTACTCTTCCCATGTTTTCCAGAAAGTTCTCTCTTGGAGGCTTGCTTGCTTTAACATTTCCAGGGGATAAAAGAGCAAGTGCCAGTAGCTTGTCTACTATCATTTCTGGCAAATGACAGCTGCACTGTCTAACATCAAGAGCTGTCACCAATCTGTCTTCAAACCTGTACTCTATCTCAGCTCCAGGGAGGGTTCAAGACAGAAAACATGGCCTCACAGTTCTTGCACGCAACTTTTATCGAGTCTGATATCAACGCAGTTCAAATAAACCAAAGATGTTAGGCATATGTGGCAGCTGAATATAAACCAGAAAGCATTCTGCTGTCTAAAATATTTTAAAAATATTCCAAGGAATTAGCAAGGTGTCCCTGCAAGACAGAATGAAATATCCCCAAAAACCCAGAAACTCAAATAAACTCATTGTATTAGAACACTCTGTATCGAAAATAAACCTGAGGACATCCCAACAGATATGTTAACAGGAGTTTTGATGAAATATTTCAAAGTCAGTTCCCAAGATAAACTCAAGAATATTATGAAAGTTTACTTCTATTCTGCTCTTTCTGGCAATATCTGGGAGTTGAATTCATGCAAGTTGGTCAGACTATACTACTACCAGTAGTGGGAGATGCACCCACTTTCTGCTAACACAAATCCCTGGTTATCAGCAACTGGAAAAAAACGCTGCTGCCACTGCACTTTGGAGCTATGAGAGAAGCCAGTTCTCATGGTGTGTGATAGATGCTAAGTAATAATTACAGGCACATGCAACCTGAGGCTATATAGCTGCTTCTCACAGCATTTTGTCCCACAAGACGTGAGGTAAACTTCAGGGTTTTTGAGCAGTCATGAATTTAATGAAGTTTACTCCATGTTACCTTCGAGACAAAGCTGAAACAGTAGCAAGATGCAGTGACACACTCCACTCCTCAGTGCCTGCAGCAGAGCAGTTGCTTTGAACTCCTTGAAGCAACCAAATCACGATATAACATTTTATACCCAATCTTTCATTTACATGTACTCGTAATTCAAGAACTATTTACTATACCATGCAGATAGCTTGTGAACACCCTGGCTAATGAGACAAAGTACCATTAAACTGGGTCTGCAGAAGCTTGCAGATTCAGTAACCATCATGATAGACTCCTTATCTATTACACCTAAAAAAACTTTATAATAGCTACAGTAAATCTATTTACCTTGCACAAGCTTAAGGGTATCCCCATCACCCTATGAACAGAATAGTCAGCCTGAAGTTTAATAAAACAACTGAAGCTTTTTACATACACAGTCAAGAAGGGAGAATCTGAAGCTAAAATACATGCAAACCCAAACTAGAACCAGCTGGATATTCCAAAGAAATAAGCCTTGATAGGTTTTTTTTAAATAATACTGTTTGTTTAAAAAAAAAAAACCTGCCCTCAAAATAGTGGTTTAAGACATTATATTTAAATACATATGGATTTTTCTAAATTGGATTCCTCTTGTTTTGTTTTACATTGAAAAAATATCTTGAGCTCTGCAGTCATTAAAGAGAGGGGAGTGAAAACACTTTCTTTAGTGCCAATAGTACCACACCAATTTTGTACCACTGCCTATTTTAGATTCCATTTATTATCAGTCATAAAAATTACTTTTCTCTATGTATATCAGCAAAGCTACTACTTCTGTATTGCTTCATCTGTAAATTTGGTACCTACTGGTTTTTACTGAAAAACACATCCACATAGTACATCCTGTTTTATTTGAATTTGCAAATATCCAAGAAATAACTGAGTAGGAGATTACTAACATTTTTTTCCTTTTATATAAAGGCCCAGTACTGAAAATGTATTCCCCTCTGCTATTTGAGACCTTATACTCAATAAGTTCCTGCTTTCCTAAACTACATTTTCTCATGATTCAAGCACATAACTTCACTGTGTAGGCTGCAAATCTGGTGGGGGGAAAAAAACATTTCTTAAAAATGTCGAGTACTATCAGATTATTATTTTGTGGCAAGTTGTCCACCTACATTAAAACCCACAGACAGTAGAAGTCAAAAGGAGCTGTGTTACACACCAGACTGGCTCCAGAGAGAATGGAATTACTGGTTTTGTACTGAATTTAGTGGGTTTTTTTAACCACTTCACAATTTCAAAACTGAACCTGGAAACAACTGCATTTTAAATTATCTGTGCTGCATTAGGATAGATGCTTCACAGAAGCCAGATTTAAATGGTTTTAATTTTCCAAGTTACTCTGGATCTAATACTCCCAAATGCTCTACACATGTAATACTATTTTTGGTTGAAGGTGAGTGCTTGAAAATATCTAAAGAACTCCTTTTTTTTTTTTTTTTTTAAATATATATATATAAACATCAAATACCATAGGTCCCTGAAATAAAAAGTAGATGTTTGAAAATGCAATTCCTCGACATGCAGCTGAGTTCAAAGTACGCATGAACCTGCCCTAAAGGACTTTATTTTTAGGGGATCTGGGCTAAACTATCTCTGAGAGCAAGCTTCAGGGTAGAGTCTTGCTTTGACTTCCATTATACAATGTGCTCTCCAGCAAATAATAGCAGGTTTTTCTTCAAGGCAACTATACATGTTTTAAAAAGAAACCCTTATATAAGCCTTTCATAATTGAGGAAAGAGTAATTAACTTGCATAATTGTTAGTTGCGACCTGTAGTTTCAGTAATGCAGCACAGCAGGCCTTTAAAATGTTCAGGCACAGGCTGCTAAATAGGATGTATGAGGAAAGGAAAGGATGCAATCAGAGAGTTTCACCCTCCTTTTTATCTATACACATCCCTGTCATGGCAGCAAACAGAAGGCAGATTTAAGAGAAGATGACCTTCAATAAGAGATCTCAGATATCAATTTTATTTCATAAATTTTATTCCTTCCCTCAAGGCAGAATATTTCTCCAAGGTATTATGGTTGGCTGAGCAGAGCAGGAGGAAACACAAATTAAAAATCCCATTAGAGTGGCATACATATGACTCCATACAAGTAATGAGAGATAGGAATTTCCACACGATGGCTAAACAAGTATCAAGAGAGGTTATAAATCCAAGTTAAAATGCATGCATTAATTTTAGAAAAAAAAATAGAAAGTTTGAATGAAAAAACCCAGAAACTTGAAGTAACTGAATCAAAGAAGAACCATGTGAAACCTCTGTGGAAAATAATTCCTTTTCCATTACTTCAAAAATGACAGATGGCTAGCATTGCAGTTTAGAACTCAGAAATGCTCTAAGCGTGATGTTGTACTAGTCCTATTACCTCCTCTCCACTGCACCTTCAAGCAGGAAAAAAGGCTACTACGTCAGACCAACTGCCCTGGCCTCAACTTGCTCACTAACCTTACATTTCTCAATTCTACATTCACTACTCTCCTTTTGTTACTTCTCTTTTCAGCACTTAAAATTTGCTTTATTTCAAATGACATCTAAATACATTATTTAAGTGCCAAAGCAAAATTAGCAGACACATGGTCTTGCCTAGTAGCTCTACTGTACAATTAATAATTGAAAATCTGGTAAGGAAAAGCAGGAAATCCTGGACACCAGCTTCTTACTTGCCTTTCTTCTCCATTACTGAAATCCTCCTTTTGATAACTACCTCAAATGATCATCTCCTGTAGGCATGCTACAGCAACATCAGGCAGGATTTTAAAGAAATGACATTCTCTTGCAACATTACCAGACTCTGGTGCTCAACAAACATCACTTCGCACTGACAAAGTCTATCTGCCCAAAGAGCTCACCCTTGTAATTGCTCTATGTAAGTGCAGTTACCAGAATCAGAGTCCTTACATGCACAGGGGCTCTGATGGTTACAATTCGCCAAGAAAACCAAAGCGGCCTCTAATTTGAACCTGTATCACCTCTACACATCACCATATTAAAATATGGCATTTTAAAGAGTTATTTATATTCACCTTTGCTGTATGTAAGGCCACTGCTAAAACCTGTCTGCAATGGATCAGCCTGCACATCCGGAGCCACAGCATGCTGCCAGGGCACTCAGTCACAGCAGGGGACACCTGAGCAAGCAGTCATGGCCCTGGCGCTCCTCTCCCATCCTCCGCATTCTCTTCTCCTTGGTGCACCCATGCCTGAAACCCACCCCGCACACTCACCCCACTTCTCTCAGTGAAGCTGATTCAGAAGCAAACTAGAAGGGAGCAAATTAATGCAGCAAAAAAACCCACTTCAAATATAGGACTGCGCTTCCAAAAGCAGCCTTCCATTTTTAGAGCAACAGCTTTTAAGTCCTCTGCTTCAGACATCTTGACTGCTATTTCCATGAATGTTGAATGCTTCCAGCTCCCATGGAAATTAGCAAGTGAGGTGGGTGCTCAACATTTCTACCAAGCCATGGCAGTACTTTTCCAAAGGAAAAACGTTAAACCTGAATCACCTACAATTAGGAGGTGCTATTCAATTTTAGAAACCACGCAAAAAAATAAGGTATTGGAAGTAGAAAAAAAAAGAAAGCAAAATTAATTCACTAATTAATTTAATTCACACTATTAAAATAGTGAAAAAAGCAGCAGCAGCATTTGAAAATGCATTTAATTCCTGCATCCCCAGACTGTGGATTTTTAATAGCCCTGGGGATGTGCCAGCATGCTGAAAAGATGAAAGTTAACATTCTTCCAAAGGGGTTACACAGATGACATGCTATTAGCCACCAACAAAACAGTAATTACAATGGCTTTAGGTTTACTTGAGAATATTTTTGACTAAGAAGAGTTCCTTAAAAGACTGTTAGATATTTTGTCGTCGTGACATTTTTACATGGTGTGCAGTCTGTACTCCACACAAGGTCTACAATTCTAACACACCCAAAGGCTCCACTAGAACTGGGTATTTAGGTCATTTATATTACTGCAGTGAAGCGTCAATTATTTCGTCTGATACTCCTAGCCATTCTGTAACTTGCCAAGAGTAATGTTTTCTGTCAGGAAACTCTGGCAAGTCAACAACAGCAGGCTTGATTTGACTTGAACTGGCATGAAGGTTAGAAACGGAGAGGGCGAATGTGAATCTTCACTGTAAAACTAAATACTCTGTTTTGTGGGTGGTTAGCCACACTTCCTGCTCCTTCTCCTCACCAGCACCATTCTCCTAAGAGATGCAAGGGAAGAAACATAAATCAATTTCTATTTGTCAATGAAAATGTCTATTTAATAAATGCTACACAGTGAATTATGATGCTACATAAGAAAAATATGCTGGGCAGTTAGCAAAGGGTTTCAAGGAACAGGAGTGACCACTGAGACAAACTCTGATTACAACAATAATGGCAACATTTGGTTTACATACACAGAGAATAAATCAGGATTTTTTTGACTCACCCTTTTTTTCCCAGAGGGACATCTTGGTCCCTCTAAGCTCCAGGGTATCCTGGGTGTTCCCCAGTTCTGCTGGCTGTTGAATGGTTGCCTAATATCTGTCAATTATTTTGTCCTTAAGTACATTAAGAGGAACAGAAACCTCTATTTGTCACTTCAGACCTTCCTCTTCCCTTTTCAGGGAAAAAAAAGGGTGGAAAGGTCACTGACACCATCCTGTTCATGCTGACTTTGAGACCAGCAGAATTCAGTCATTGCTGGATTAACCAAAAATAGTTGATTTTTATTTACCCCTGTGTATGAGGTACAGAGTTTTGGAAAAGACATGAAGGCTACAACATTCACCTTTTGTAAAAAACTTATGTCAATAATAAATAGCAAATAAAACCAAATCCAGGAGTTTGAAAACCTAAACCCCTAAATGTTAACAGGTAGTTAGAACTGCAATACTTAGTCTAAAAGCTAGTCACTTGTGTATTGTGTAATTTAAGCATCAGCAACTAAATTTGGTTCTGTTTTTTTGGGTACAATTTAATGTGCCAAACCACAAACCGTATCCATGTAGGATATGAGTTTAGAACAATTAAAAAACATAAAACAAGTAATGGCATGCATGTTTATAACAGCTGGCCTACAAACTCTTCATTTTCATTACCCTCAAGACTCGACTGTGCTGCTGCTATTGATGGCTGCTATTTTTCTTCTGCATTTTGTTTCTTCTGTCATTATCAAAAGAATGCCATCATCACAATCTGCCTGTATTTTCTGTCACTCTCAACTGGTGATGAGATCAATCTATAATGGCATCTCAGTTAGCAAAATTACTCCAAAGCCCTTTCATTAATGGACAACCAAATACCCATTTCTCCTAGGCAGTCATACTCCTTTTCAGTTCCCAAGAACTCTGCCTCCATGTATGGAAAGGGAAAAGCAATGATACATCTTAAACGGTAAGAACATTTGACAGTGGATCAGTAATACTCCTAATAGTCTTAAAACTTCTTTCTTTTGAACAAGACAAACAAAAGAAATCCATTTCCTTAGACCTTTCACAAACTGCACATTTTGAAATTTCAAGTCAAAATAAGGGGCACAGATGCTATGATCAAAGAGCAGCTGCTTCCTTAATCCATCAGAAAAATGATGCAAACAAAAGCTCAAATGAGCAAAATAACGAGAATTCAAATGTTGAGGCTATAATTTTTATTAAATGAAAAACAGAGTGTGGTTTTCAAATAACTGCAGAGAGGTAAAATACTATGCAGACATTAAAATGCTGACAGATTCCCCACTTCAAAATATTTCATTGACAAAGCCATTAAAACCTACCATACAGCAAATATAGTGTCTTTCTGGTGATTGGAGCTACTTCCACTTCACAGCTGCTACAGAAACTGTCAGATTGCTTGGGTTATAGAACACAGAGAGTGTAATTTTTTTATTAAATGGCTTGTGCATCTAATAAGTTATTTAATACAACCAATGGTGCAAGCAGCCAAGTGGAACAGGTCTTATTTACTAAATTTAATGAGGTAATTTGTTAGGAAAAGTTACTGTGAAATACCTGAATGAAGAATGAAGTAAAATTACAGGGTAAGAAAAACAGGTTATGTTCAGCTCAGATATACAGTATTAACCAGATAAACTGAGGACTTTCCCCAGGCTAGCACTTGAATTTGAGAGCTGGGTCCATTGCTAAAATCTGAAGAAAAGAAAAAACACTCATAGCAATAAAAAATTAGTATTTGAATTACTGCAAATGTAGTTACATGAGCAAGAACCTGACACGCTCAACCTATAAAGCCAGGTCATTTCTGCCAGCTCTGTTGAGTCTTTCATGTTGTCAGTGCGATGCAAAGTACCTGCCAAAATACAGGAAGAATTCAACCTAAACTAATGGTTTAAAAACTCCTGAATCCTACGAAACTGGCACTGTAAGAGGAGAGAAACCTTTACAGTGCGAGACACAAGTCTTTTCATCCACAGGCATGTTAAGCATAGAGCAGGAATCAGAAAGATAACTTGCGGAATATCTCCTTAAATTAAAAGCATTGAAGACACTGAACACTGATACATGGCTTGTTGAAGTATTCTGCACAGGGAGTTTTACAAATTACACGCAAAACTACAGACAAGGCTGCACCACCAAGAAGCTCTCCCAAAAGAGATCTGAATTGGTGCTTGACATTTTGTCTTCCCGGCGTACATTCAGTGTCCACTCCTGACAGCAAAATAACATGTCCAGAACAAGCTTAGTTTAACCCTAACCAGCAACAGAGGTTCACAAACAATATTTTTAACTATTAGACAGTGTTTGCATCTTGAACACTGGAAAAAGGAATAAATATCAAAATTTCCCTAGTGAAGACTACGCAAAATACAGCCGTTAAAAATGGTTTTCATCTAAACATAATAACTCATATGTAAAATTCAAAAAACATAATGTGCAATTTAATGTTCCCTGGCAGAAGATCTCGTGTGGTACTTTGGTCTTTCTACTTCGTGACTTGCTACAACAAACAAGGAATCACTTGGCAGCAGTGAAGTATTATACATATAGTCCAGCTGTGTAGCCTAAGCCATAACGGAAGAGAAAGACACGAACCATCTAACTAAAGCTGCCTTGGGACACTAAGAAGGCTGATTTAATCCCAAATTGATTCAAAACATTTTTAACTGGAATTAATACAACATTCTGATATTTTACGTCAAGACTGAATGTTTCAACCTCCTGGACATTTCTTTTCAGCTATACACTATTTTCACAAAAAACACAGATTACTTTTTTTGTGGGGAAGAGGCAATTAACACAGAAAATTATACCAAAGGTATCATTTAATATCATTTAATATATCAATGTATAATTTAATAAAAAAAATAATTAGGCACAGTTAAGACAGCAAACCTATTGTGTCTTTGGTACACAGTAAATAGTTGTTTCTATGTCACCACCTAAAAGTAGACTAGTATACTTTAAAAAGTGATTCAAAAATTATTCACCCTTCTAAGATCCTTCTAAGATTAATTCTCCATCAATTTAAAACTAGCATCGAATAAGACTATCAATAAGCAAAGGTGGTCTTTGTCAGGAGAAATCTGTTGTCCACTAGAAGATACAGCTGAACAAACACTTTATAAACCTACCATCAATTCACAGACCATTCCAGACTGCCTCTAGGATTGATGGTATTAAGAGCTGGAATGAACAGTCACACAGTGGAAAGTTTTAATTGCTCTTACTGCTCAAGACGCAGAATTTGTAGTTTTTTGGGGCACACAAAACAAACAGATTTATACTGAATTTGCTTTATGTTTTCACGCATCTTTTATTCTTGCTTTTTCTTCCATTGTCAGTGCTACCTCTATTGAGAGCCACCTGTAACTAAAAAGGTCATTTTTCCACTCCACTCAGCACTTGCCAGCCCACACCTGGAACACTGTGTTCAGGTTTGATCCTTGTTAGGCAAAAAGATGTGAACAGGCTGGAGAGGGTCCAGAGAAGGGTCACAAAGATGACCAAAGGACCAGGAAGCCTGTTCTACGAAAATGGCTGAGAGAGCTGGGTGTGTTCAGCCTGGAGAAAACAGGGCTTGGTGGACACCTTATCACCAGGTTCCAGTATTTAAAGGCTGGCTACAAAGAAGATGCAGATTAGAGATTCCCTTTCTACAAAGAGTCAAATGGATAAACGAGGGGTAATTGGTACAAGTTACTCCTAGGAGATTTTGACTGGACACAAGAGGAAAATTTTTCACAATAAAAAAAAACAGTCATTGGAATAATCTCTCCAGGGAAGTGGTGGATTACCCAACACTGGACACCTTGAAGATCCAGCCGAACGGGGTGCTGGGCCATCTTGTCTAGACTGTGCTTTTGCCAAGAAAGGCTGGACCAGATAATCCTTGAGGTTCCTTCAAACCTGGTATTTTATGATTCTATGATAATTCAGTACTGAAAATCTATCATTTCAGTGTACAGCATGTTTTCTTTTGATTTCAGATATCCTGTTTTTTTCCCAAGCAACAGAAAAGTACAAGTCTTACAATTCACACACATTTTCTCCCAGAGGTATGTGGAGAAAAAGTAACTGATTCATCACAAAAGAATCCATGCACACTTGCCATCAAGATCCTAAGTTTCTGAGAGATTTTCTACGAACCCTAACAAAATTCCCTCCAAAATCCTGTCCCGACATCTTTTGTCTCTAATTATTAGAATCTTAGCATGTAACCATAAGTAGACTAATTAAACAAGAAAAACTGCATTTCTTCTCAGCTAAGTATATAAATCCTGCTCTCTCATGTTTTTCCTCCCAATTAAGCAGTTTGCAAACTTGATAAAGCTTTGGGGAAAAAAAACCCTATTAAAAATTCTAGAACTCATTGAGTCTACATAAATTTTCAGGATGAAAATTTGTAACCTGAACTCTGGAATAAACTTATCAACCAACATATGAAAGCCCTCAGGACTCTCAGGAAATTCTTCACTGACCTGAATGTGTCAAAAAGAGGGAGAAGCAGATGACCATACTGACAAAAAATGCATGAATGAGAAACAATAGATCAACTACTTACAGTATCATTACAAAGGGAGTATTTTTACCACAATTCAGTATATGCTTAAAAGTAAATTACTTTCTAAAGAACCATTCATGAAACACCCTGTAAGATTATGCTATATAACCTGTCAAAATCTGAAATACACTGGAAAACAAAAGCATTGAGTTCTGCTTAGAAAACATGACACCATAACAAACTTCGGTGTCAGACTGGCTTTCTCTTACGAATACTTTAATTTTCAGGAAACGTCCCCGGAAATAATTAATATGTAAGTTTACACTGACAACAAAATACTGTTCTGTTTTTTCAGAATAAAATTATTCTATTTCCACATCCCAGATAAAACCTTAAGAAAAATCTTGATAATATTACAATAAATTTTCAGAAGATAATGAGAAAAATCTGTGGTTTTATGTTGTGACCACAAAACTGGATACAACTTCTAGTGTTTATTATGTAAGTTAAAAATTGAAACTTTAATAGTGTGGAGATTAATACAATACCAGCAATTACATGTGGAAAACTAAAGAATGAGCTAAAGGGAAAAAAGTATTATCTTTTTGCTACTTTTTTTTGTGACTGAGCAGCAGCTATGCACAACTGTACAAGGAGACATTTTTGAACCATCATCAAGCAGTTAAATGTTGCTGCTACACTGAACAGCTGCATAAATTAGCCTCACCCATTAGTAAACAGCTGTGTGCCTCTTCATATTTTTTTAATTTTTACTTGCAAGCAGTTGGTTTCAAGAGATACCTACTTCTTCAAAATACAGGATAAGGTTAATTCTCTTTGCCAGGTTTTCAAGGACTACAAACAACAACAAGTACAACATTTTACTTGCAAAAACAACCCCCTGAAATTCTGATACTTCTGGAACAAAGAGATTAACATTCTTCAGTTAAGAAAGGAGAAACCTTTCTTCAAATTAATTTGCAAGCACTACATATTATTTCATCAGTTCAGAGATTGGATGCGTGGGTGAACCAGTTTCCAAGGTAACTGGGCTAATCATGGGGAAGTCATCAAGGTGATAAGGAACTCAAAACATTTAGGAGGCACCACATGGAAATAGAAGAGAACCTGATGAACTGCACCTATTTAGATAAGCCTAAAATGTACTTATTTTACCCAAGTGAAATAGATAGATTAGAACAGTGTTTCTAACATTTAAACTGCAAGTTCATTAACAGTGCCTGAACACCTGATGTGGGACCAGAGGAGAAGGTACAACTCCCTGAACACCACAAGCCTGAGCAGATCAAGCTCTTCAGGGCCCATGCAACCCAGGCTGCCTCCCAAGTTTCTGCTGCATGGCTATCGGGTACAGGAAACCAGAGACACGGATCCCAGCAGCAACAGGAAACCTGGACAGTGTTTAAAACAGTGTTTAAAACAACTGAGATGGCAGAAGTATGGGGTTTAGGTCTCCATAGGCTCCCCAGTTTAGTTCCACTACAAATGCCACTGAAAATAGGTAAGCTCAACAAAATTGAACTTAAGAAGCCTGTTAAAGGGGTTTTTTTTAGGCAATTCCATTTCTAGAAATAGAGTTGGGTAACAATGCAGAGAAAATATTTTATTTATGTTTATTATTGTTGTTGTTGTTATTTCTTATTTATATATTGTTTATATTTATTATTATCATTTTCATTATGTAAATTATATTTATTCTTACAATATGCAAACATTATTATCACTAAATACAGTACTTAAATACAGTACTTGACATTTACAATTTTTTAATCTGGATGTCATGATTCAGCAAATCTGGAAAACTGGGAGGCGAGAGTGTTTCAGCCAGAGAGAAACCCATAATTAAGAGCAAATTAAAACATAACATAGAGAAATAAAAATAGCTGGCTTTACATGGTGTCTTCTAGGTGTTGTTTGCTTTTTCCTCCTGCACAAATTGCACAACATATATCCATTTATATTATCAATCCACAATGAAATTTGAAGTCAAGGCAAAACACAATCAATATACATTTGTAGGCAAGGTTTTTATCTGAGGGCATTCACATACGCAAGCAAGCAGACTGAGAAAAAATTATTTTGTACGCAAAACAGGCAAGTTACTCCCAGTCTGCACAGGGGGGAGATGACAATTTTCTTCTGCAAAGGTGGAAGAGGCTTTCTGGAAAATATGCTGAATTGCTGCTAAGCAATTGCTGTTTCCCAGATGGGGCAGAAACTCTTGATGTACAGCCAGAGCCCAAGGACACAACAGAGGGGACACATGAGGGACAGTTTGTCTTTGTGTCAAGACCTAGACTGGGTAGTAAATTTCACTTATGTTAAATACACCACTGCGACATATTATATGCAATGGATTCACTTGGATTCACTTCTGCTACTCTATACTGTGGGAAACTGTTACTTTCTTTTTCAGTGCTCCAAATAGCATTTCTGAAGGCTTTTGAAAAAATCTGAGAGAGAAAAGACCAGCTCATAATATCTGAAATATGTTTCAGAGCTCAACCCTGTAAGCCGCTTCTCAGCTGGAAACACCATCACCTACTGCAAAAATCCAGGGGGTTTCTGTAAGAAAACAAACTGAAAAAGATTTTTCACTAGATCACACAAAGTTCTCATATGCTTCTTGTGCACTAATTTCTTAACTTGCAATGCCAGAAAAGTTTGATAGAGCAGTAAGACAACTCTACATAATAGCAAAAATATCTTGTGCAGATTCAAAGACAAAATCCTCCACATTATATAATGCCTCTGAAAACTACTCACAGAACAACATACAGAATACACTTTCTTAAGATATCCATACAGAGAAAAAAAAAAGTCAACACCAACCCCCAAACTTTTAGCTTGACTAAGAAGAATTCACTGCACTGGGGAAGAGTTGGTAATTTGTGTAGCTCACTCACAGCAGGATGCTACTGCCCTGTAACTGCCCACAATTTAGCAAAACAAAGCAAAAAAAGAAAATAAAATCAAAGCCTGTGGAACATAGCAGCACAAAAACCTCCTCTAGGTCTTGTCATCCTATAAGGCACTTAAAGGGCTGGCAGTCCAAAGAGCTTCATGATGAGATGGAACAATTATCTCAGCTTAACATGCCGGCATCAAGCCTCCCAGCACCCTCAGTCTCAGGTTAACACAGGAAGAGTCACCACACAGGATGTGTAAACATGCGTTAAACCACCACAGGAAAAACAAAAGCTACTATCTATAAATGACATAAAACAACATATAGCTGCTTCTACAGAAGGACATAAAAGTGAACCAGCCATCACCTCCAAATTTAAGAGAAAAATCTCTGATTCTTCAAATACTGTATTCTAAAAAACAGCTTACCATAAACCTGCACTCAAATGATATAGAGAGAGTAGGAATTTATTTAGTTGCATGCAGAATCCTAGATACTCAATCTAATAATGAAAGAAATTTTGCCTTCAAATTGGAAGCTTTCTAAACCACATCCTTGAACTACCATAAGTAAAATTCTGGTAAAGCATCAAATACGTTCAGAATCTCTTGTTGTGAGTAGCATATAATTATAAGCAAATTCTGTAACCATCCATCAGCAATTAGCATTTGGAGAGGCAGGCACAGTAAGGAAAATTTACTTGGTTTATTTTATTTAACACATAAAATAAGAAAAAATACATTACTATATTGTAAAGTAAATTAGTCTTTCATTGGGCACCAAACAGCTAGAACTAGACTGCTTTTGGTACCAACCTGTCTTATTTAATTTTAATCCAGGTACACCTGATTTATACTGTTGCCTGCAGCAGTATATACATATACTCCCCATGACAGTCTCTTAAATCTCTTGTTCCCAGATCATAACTTGAGAGCATTACAGCAATGAAAGGAGAACAGATTCTGGGAACTGTAATTTGTTGCCAAGTTTTATTGGCCAAGCATATAATTACATCCATGAAAGAGTGTCTTTTCAAGGAAGTATCGAGTCACATTGAACTGCTGCAGAGAAGAAAGCACTACCATAAAAACTACTAGGAACTCAAAGCATGGGTGGAAGCCACTTTCTTTTACTTCCCCTATATTAATTTCAGTTTCAGTTCTGCTGAAGATACCATTGACAACAAGCCCACTCTTTTCAGCCAGTTACATGTGAGGTAAAATTATTTTCTTTCTTTCCTTTGCATCATTTCTGAAACCTGGTTTCACAGGCAGTAAAGAGCTACGATAAAGTGGGATGTGTGTTTTGGAGATGTTGAGGAATGCACAGAAGCTCTCTCAAATCACAGTGGTGCAGGAGAGAGCAGCAGTGCAGGCAGGAGGCAAGGGCTCCAGATCAAGGGGCTGCAGGTCCAGGCTCTTTCCCAAGATTTCACTTGTACTTCATTTACTTGTAACTATGTGAGGTCATGTTGTAAACAGTCAGTAGTATTTTCCTTCTGAACTGTAGTATTGTGACATCAGTTCATCAGTATTGTAAGACTCCCCAGAAGTTGTTTAACAGTTTTCATTTTCCATTAAAACTTGAAGGTTTCTGCTCCTCCCTCTTCCACTAATTCCTATTGCACAATTGAGCACTATTTGATCTTGCTCTGTTTCTCTCCCTACTATCTGCTGTGCTCATTTATATTCATTATGCAAACAAAGAGACATTCTAGCCAGGAAGTAAACACCTCAATAAGGGCCTGTGTCTTCAAGACACAAATAAGAAAGCCTATCCTGGTCAGCCTGGTTTTAAAACTATTCTAGCTTCTTTATTCATTGATGTTTTATTTATCTCTCCCCCAGTCCTAGCCCTGGGGGAATGCTCCACATTGAAATTGCTTTAGGGTAGTGGTGTTAAATGTTAGCCTCTCTCACCTCCCAGCGACCACTTTCAAAGAGCATAATGGGAGAGACAACAAAAACAAAACAAAACAAAACAAAACAAACAAACAAAACAAAACAAAGGCATCCAGAAGAGGATTCTGGTTTGAGACACAAATAGTATGCTATCACTAACTGAAGACTCCAATTCAGCACGTTCTTATCAGTTGGTCGAAGAAAACCACAATATTTATGTACAGACTAAATCAAAAACCTGAGGTTGATCACTTAAACCCCCCACAGAATCCAAAGGGAAATTAAGTTGCAATGGGATGGTGCTACACAAAGTAAGCACAAATGTTGACCAAGGCCCTGCCTAGGGTCAGGAATCAATCTATTGAGTACTACAGTCTCTCTCGCATCTTCCAGCTTAAAGCCCAAGTACAAGCTGCAAACAGACGCCCCTTTCACTCAGGGGTCAAAGCCTACAACTGCCTTCTGAAGGCAGGCGACTGTCACATTTGATCAAAAACCCAAGAAAGACCCAACTCTCCTTGTGAAAGCCTATCCAGGAGATGAAGGTGACAGTAGTGATCTTCATATAAAGATCTGCCATATAAAAGGCCAAGTGCCTGTAATGCTCATCCACTACATGGGAGTTAAAATTTAATTCCCTTTACGTAGAAGAATCTCTTCTTAAATCTAACAGCTCCTTATAGTTTCATTTTAACAAGTCTTTCAGTGTATCTCAGATCCCAAAGCTGCCTCCTCAGTGCCTAAAGGAAACAGTCTAAATATTAAGCTTCACAGCCATGTTTGCCCTTGTGCTCTTTCTAGTGCCAGGACCTGCAAAATCATCCAGTACAGACAGTTCTTTTGGTCCCACATTCAACTGAAACGATGAAAGAACACAAAGTAACCCATGGCGTAGCGCTTAGGTAAATGCTCTTCTAGAAAATTATGGAGGTCTAAGTCCTCCTCTTATGCACATCTTCCAAAGATGGTTACCCCTTTTCCAAGCTCTTTTATTAATTGTATAGACCTGCCAAAGTTTTTACTAAGATTTTATTGCAGATTTCCAACACACCTGAGAAGTTGCTAGCCTTCATGAGATGATGTACACTGCACTCCAGGATCAGTAGGAAATCTCATTAAGTGCTAGCAAATAGCTAAACATAATATTGATCAGCTTAGAGGTGTGATGTGATCGCACAGGAGACTCACAAGCTAGTAATTAAACTAAAAAACTGCTTTCAACTGAAGGCACTGCAGCCTTTTCCACAGATCTGTGCCACTTGTTATAAACTGTAAAGCAAAAACTACAGGATTTTTTTCATTTATACATGCAATGTACTGAGAATTATGAATTGTAAGTAATTTCCTTTTATTAATAAAACAGCTTTGCATCTCTTTGAATATTACAGACATTGAAACTATTTCCAGCAAAGCATCAGTTCATGCTTTCATTAGAGATCTACCTGAAGCAGACATTTTCTGACACAATTCTTGTAAGCGGATGAAGAGACCATCCCACCAGTACTTAGTATAATTAGACAGCAGACTACATGTTCAGTGCACTGTTTTAGGCTCCTTGCCTAACAGACTACAATTCCCAGGGCTAGTTGCTTTGAGAAAACAAAGTCAAAGCACAGAATAAAGGCCCACCACTGTTGTTATTATCTTAGCTAAAAAATATCCTACAGTCTCACTGCTAGACTTCTAGCACAGGTGGCAAGTCCACTGGCAATTCATGCAATGGTTCAGCCTCACCTTCTAACAATCATAATCATGTTTCCAGTTTTAAGAAAAATTCCCCTAAATCATCTCAATTTGAGAAGCTTTTTAACATTGTCACCTGATTTTGCTGTATTACACCACTCTCTGAAGTTCTGTTTGTTCCCAATTTTCCCATTCTGTTAGGTTTACTTGTTGTCACACATCCATGAGAAAAGGAAGATCTTTCTGTTTTGCAATTCCCCTAATGCCCATTCTGTTCAACATTGCTGAATGCACCATAAGATCAAAAAGATTAGTAGCTGTACATTTCTTTAGGTCACTGCCATCATCACATCTATCCAGGTGCCCTGTTACATATGCACACTGATCACTTATTTTTTATTCCAAACAGTGCAGAAAATGACACGGGACTCAGTGATGTTGTAACGAGGGTTTCCAGCACCATTGCCTGTCATTCTTATGCAGTATAGTTTGTATTCTGTAGGATAGGGGTGCTCAGGAATTCCTGCATGCAAGCCCAGTGTTCTGAATCAGTTGGTGGGGTAATTCCTAGAAATCCCTTACCAGTACTACTAAACTAATTTACCGATCAAGTTCCTGACAGCAGCATGATGAAGGGCTGCACCATGTCTAGGAGTCCCAAAAATATCCTATTTCTGATTGTGACACTGATATCCACACTAAATATACAAATACGGATGTAAGCAGAAACAGTTCATTCAAAGTAAGATGCTTCAAATGTGATTTATTGCATGATTGCATTTTTTTCACTTTAGAAACATAATAAAATCTGAGGTCCAAAAGGGGTATGAGGGATAGTCCACTTTTTCATTTACTGCTAGCGGTTTTTTCAAGTAGCGAGACAAAAGATAAAATTTTGACCTTTATTTTCAAAGTAATCCTAGCCAGTCATTAAATGACAACTATTATTCATCAAGTCACCAAGCAATGTTGTATCTTGGAATCCCAGTGCTAATAAGAGACAAAGAATTTCATCAAGTATTTCATGATTACAGTACCACTCTTGTTTAAAAGAGAACAAAAAATACCTAATACCAGAGAGAAGTCATGACACGCTCACCTTTAACAGACTTTTGCTACATCTTCCTGGTAGGTTTATGCTGCACTGCAAAAATTCTTGCAGCTACAGCAAGCCCCACGTGCTTGGGAGGATTATGTTTGTAAAGTAAGAATAAGTTACAGAGTTTTTAAGACAAAAATTTCTCTTCCAAAACATTCTGATGAATTACCACTACAATATTTTATTAGTCAAGTACCTACACACACAAATAAGTTTGTTCTTTTAATTCTTATTTTTCTAAGTGTACAAGTGTAGCCTCCAAAAAGTGCTGGCAAACCCTCTAAAAAGTAGATTTGCCTGTAAGTTGGTCAGATGAAGCAGATCCTCCACACAACACAGACCAGAGAAAACACTCTTCTCCTCTCAGGTGTCAGCCACAGTTTTAAGGAAAACTGTGATAGAACATATGGCACATCTAGATTTTGTTGTCTTTCACACAATAAAGAAGCAAGCTATCAAAAGCAAAGACTGAGATCAGAACAATCTGTGGAGAGTACAAGAGCCAGAGAATGAACAGCATTCACAGAGCCTCTATGGATATGAAGCTATGTATTTCACACATTATTTATTCATTATGAATAATAAAATACAATAAACAAAATCTACATATAATGCTGCAACAAAAACTCGGTGGAGAAGGCACCACAGTAAATTCTTGACTCGAGTGATGAACGTGATCTGCATAAAACAATGAAAAAATTATAAACTAAATTATTAAAAAAGTTTCTTTGTTGTAATTTCAATTTTTTAATGCAATGCAAAATATCAAGTACGTAGTCCTAGAAAACAAGCAAAATGAGGATAGAAGGGGAAGGGAAGTTCTATCCTAGGCCATCACAAAAGTGCAGCCCTGGAAGTGTCCAGAACCAATGGAGGGCGAAGGAGGAAGATGAGGAAAAAAAAACAAAAAAAAACGAGAAAAAACCTACATCTTAAAACCAAAAAATCTCTTCAATGCTCAGGTAACATCAGGCAATCAAGTGAGGCAAAATGGTGAAGTAAGAGTTCAACGGTGTATTTTGGATAATGCTATAATGAAGGACTACAGATGCAGAAGGAAGCAGTTAGCTCTTACAAAAAGGCCAAAAACATGCCCTGTGGCTTCTTTGAGTCCTAAAGGCTGCAAGTGCAGTGCTGCCAAGTACCACAGGCTCATGGAAGCTGGAGCAGGACCCTGCTGGGGCACAGTGCTGGGTACTGAGCTGCCCCGACCCAGCCTGTGCTCCCACCCCATGGCCCAGCTGGGGCACTGGGCAATGGGACCACCACATTGACACCACCACTGCTCCCCCACCACCCCACCAAACCCCCCAGCCTCTCACTGCTGGGTTCAGCTTCCAGCAGCACAGCATTCTCAAGCTAAATCCAGCTTTCTCAACTCAGAAAGTTGGAGCTCTTAATGGAACAGATTAACTACACTGGTTCTTCAGGGCTTAGAGACACAAGTGACCCTTTGCACTAGGAAAATAAAATGAATAAAGTAAATCATATATAGGCATAAGAGGCTTGCTTAAATAGAACCACTTTTAAGCCAAAGGAGTGAAAACAATTTATGTTATTTGCTATCTTTTATTACCTTTTTTCAAAGTAATATTCAAAACCTTCTCAGTAACCCCTCTCATGCTTATGTTTCAGAAATGGCTGTTGGTCATCTCCAGACACACACACTGGTCTCTCTTCTGGGAGTTCTTAAGCTTTACAAGACCAGCAAAATGTCTCTCTCCTTCACTACTGGAGAGATAAACTAGATACACTAAAGAAAATCAGGAATTTGGTACATTTTACAAAGTGAGTAATTCAAAGATTTCACTTAAGGTGTACAGCTCAGGGTGAGATTATTTATCAGTTTAACCACAGCTTTTGAGTGTTTGGACTCAACTGGGCATTCAGATCACATTCCCATTCCAATCAAGGCTTACCCCAGCAATAACCACCTAGACTTCAGCTCCTGCTACATGCAAAATGTTGGTGGGCTTTGCCTCTGCTGCAAATGAACACTACTCCTCAAAGTTTTTCTTTTCTATAGGCAGTTTTAAATTTTTCCTCTTCATCATAAATACTGAACTCATAATATCTGTTTAAATATTTCCCCAAAATCTTTTACCTTATTAAATGTTACTTAAAAGGTTAGGTCAATCTGCTTACGTACACAACAAAGTATGTCCCAAAAACACCCTTAAACCCTTTCTTAGGTGCTTCAATTACCAGTGGTGGGCCTAGCTTCTCATTAATAAGAAACATTAAAAGTCTAGTATCAACAACTATCTGTAATTACAAAGTAAGAATTCAAGCTTTATGCAATGAACTCTTACTAAAATATTCATATAGATTTAAACAACCTTAACTATTGCAATCAAACCTACTGGAGCTGCTGCATCACCTTTGGATTTGCAAAACCATGCAGTCTTAAA
Organism: Rhabdornis inornatus; assembly: GCA_013397075.1. Lineage (NCBI taxonomy): Eukaryota > Metazoa > Chordata > Aves > Passeriformes > Rhabdornithidae > Rhabdornis > Rhabdornis inornatus. Next base: position 46,663 of record VWZS01010430.1, on the reverse strand, counting down.
ACCTGATAAAAATACAAGAGGTCACTTAGTATATTTTACAAATAACGAAATTAAGAGAATTTATCTTGGATGCAATTTAGCTGCTTCTTTACCAAAGTTCACTACTAGGAAAATATTTTTTCTCTGATCTAAATGAAGAAACAGAACAACATGATGGCTCAAACTGGAAGGAATCTGCAAAGGTCATCTGGTCCAACCGTCCAGCTCAAGCACAGCTCTCCTTGCCCATGACCATGTCCAGACAGCTTTTGAGTATCTCCAAAGATGGAATATCCACAGCTTCTCTGGTAACCTTTGTCAGCGGTCAGTCATCCTCACAGGGAAAGAGTTTCCTGATGTTCAAAGGGAACCTCCTGTGTTTCAGCTGATGCCCACCCCATCACTGGGCATCACTGGAAAGAGCCTGGCTCTGTTTTCTCTGCACTCTCTTTTCAAGTATTTATATACATTAACGAGACCATCATTGAGCCTGCACTTCTCCAGGCCCAGTAGCCCCGAGTTCTCTCAGCCTTTCCTCACAGGAGAGATGCTCCAGACCAGTAATCATCTTAATGGGCCTTTACTGGACTTTGTCCAGTCTCCTGTGCTGGGAAGCCTGGAGTAGGGCCCAGAACTCCACCTGTGGCCTCAGTGGTATAGAGGAGGGATCACCTCCCTTGACCTGATGGCAGCATTCATCCTAACACAGCCCAGAATACAATCAGCCTTCCCTGTTACACACACGAGTACATGGCTGACTCACATTCCACTCAATGCTGTGCAGCACCCCAGAGCCTCTTCTGCAAAGCTGAAGACGAGCCACCCTTTGGATGGTCCCCAGAATATAAGGGTGCATGGGGCCAGGCGCAGGACTTTGCACCTGTCTCTGCTGAACTTCATGAGGTCTGTGGCTTCTCACCTCTCTGTTCAGCCAGTTTCCAATCCACCTCACTGTCTGCTCATCTAGCCTGTATTTAACCAGCTTCTCTATGAATATGTCATGTCAAAAGCCTTACTGAAGTAAATGTAGACAACAGCTACTGCACTCCCCTCACCTATTAAGCCAGTCACTTCTTTGTAAATGATTATGAGGTTGATTAGGCACAACTTCCTCTTTTTAATGGTAAAGACTTACTGGTAATGACTGCGTCATGCACTTGCAGTAAACCACAGTAAGTCTCAGCAGTTATTTTGGCTCTACAGCTGTTAAGCTTGGAGAATTTTTCACTGGCCACACACAAAGAAAGTGAGACAAAAAAAAAAAAGAAAAAAGAGCCCCTCTGTTTAATGCTATTTCCTTCCCCCCCAACTTAAATATTAACATGAAAGAAATGTGCAAAACATCAAGGAAGCATTTTTTAGTCTACCTACTAAATTAAGAAAGATAAAACTGAGCAACTACTTCAGAGGAAAACGGCTGGGAAAAGGGGAATAAAGAGCTATGTGGTCTGGTAGTCTCTTCCTATCAAACGTCATACTGAAACATTCTTATTTGTGTTAGTGTACTTTGCCACACTGCTAAATCACCAGCTTTTTTCATGAGTGCTCTAAACCTCCAGATTAATGACTTCTCTCTGGTTTGCCCTTGCAAAAAAATACAATACTAACATATTTTGAGTATTCTATTTAAACAGTCCATGCACAATGAAATCTACTGGGCAATCACACAAGCCGGCACTATTGAGAAAATATCTTTGGGCTTATAAGGAGGCAGAGTTAATAGGTACGTCAGATTCTACACATTTAAGGAATCTAGAGTATGTCAGTACCTAAGTATATCACCATCCATCTTAAAGATGACTGCAAGCCTATCAAGATGTAAAGATGATTATGAGCTAGATAAAAAAAATCCTAATGCTTTATGATATAGGCCACAATCTAGATAAATTAAAGAGGAGTTTGATAGCATGACTTTTAAAAGCCTCTATAGTTTATTGCTTTCAAATAACTAATGCAAAATACAGCGATTTTATCAAATGGAAGTCCCTAGGTCTACAGGCAGCATAGATTGAATACTAGAAGACATCCTTTCAATGTGAACCAGCATCTTATGCCCTTGAGATTATTCACTGAATATTAAGGCAGATGGAAACTGCAGAGTGGAACATCAGAAGTCACAGATGTGTACAGACTAAGAAGTGCAGCTTTATGTATAATAGCACAAGGCAAAGGGGTCTCGGAGATAAATTGTGCATTCACACCTTCCACTAACTTTATCATATGGAATTATCTGAGTGATCTGACGGGTCTCTTGAACCAACTCTCGTAAGTAACTCAAGCAAAATTAGCTTCTCCCAATAGAACACTGTCTATGTAGAAAACAACACCACAGAATAATATCCATTGCTTTGTACCATTTAATTACAGGAATGTCTGGTACCCTTTTTAATAGATTATTTGTGGCCTTCAAGTTCAACAGACCTAAAGGTAATGGCAACGCTTTAAAAAATTAACAGACACTACTAGACAACACAGTAATCTATTAGGAACGTGGAAAGAGTGCCTGCTATTAAAATCCTTTAATCTTAGTTGGAAAAGATTCAATTCCATCTTAAAAGTGGAATGCTGTCCCTTAATAAAAAATAAAAGGTGCCTTTTCTTTTGAATGCAGAAATGCAATAATGGTCCTTTTCAGGCCTTGTGCATCACTAGAACAGCAAAATAAATTTCTTAATTTCTTTCTGTTTTATGATAGAATTAACCAAGAAAAAAGACACACAAGAGCACCAAGTTGCTACATCTCTTCCGGCAAACCCACTTGCCTCAGGCAGAATCCATCAGACACTGTCCAGATGAAGTCTCCTTGGTGAATTATAAAATGACACCCATAATTCCCCACTGGTTCCAAAATATTTTGCTTCATGTTACCTAGAATGCCATTTGCCTTCCTTACAGTTGCATCACATCATGGGTTGCTGCTGTCATTCTGCAGTAGCAAGTCAGAGCGGCTTTCTCCTTAGCTGTCATCCCCTACAAACGAGTCACTAGTTTACCATGAAAGTTCTTAGCTCATAAATTCATCTCCACTACTCAAGTCCTCCCAGTCACCCATATTATACTGTAATCCTATGCAATGATAAGGCTTCCCCACTTTCTGTCAAAAGCAAGTGTCATTAGTGTGCTCCAGCTTCCTGAGACAGAACTACTGAAAATTTTAACAAGGTCTTTTATCTTATCAAAGGCAGATCCTAATTTAGTCTGGCATATACTACATCTGATAAATCCATTTACATGTATTCCATTTGAGTCTCTGCCTTTAATTCTTTAAAAAGTGTTCTCTATAGCTTTGCTATGGGGAAAAAATATTAATAATTTTCAGGCAGCCAGAACCACCTTTTTTCTACTCTCTGAAAAACAGCTATTAAATTTGCCCTTCTGCAGTTAAATACCATCTCTACTTTGATAGTGCTCTTTTAGTTTTGAAATATTTGCTACAAGATTTTCTAAAACACAGTTTCTTTTACCCAGCCCCATACAAACCTGAGCACTAGGAACCTGTAGGTTTCTTCTTCATTTCACCATATGAATTTCCACAATAAACTGGGGGTGATAACTCTGACCATAACTTCATACTCACTGCGTAACACCCACCTTCCTTTCTTGTTGAATTTTTAATAGATTAATAGCTTTTTACTACTTGGACTATTTTCCTTTAGGAGGTCAAACTCAGCTTGACTTCTGGCAGCTTCTTAGTCACATTTAAGACTTTTGAACTCCATGACATTCTTCATTTTTTCAACAACCACTTTTGCCACTCCTTCGAAGTTCTTGGCTAACTTATGATGCTCTCTTTGGCTGGCTTCTCTTCTGATTAGGTCTGCAATCATTCTGCTTGTGTAGTCTGCTTTTTCTTAGGATGAAAATCCTATGCACTTTTTCTAATTCTGAATCAAAGAGTTCCCTTTGCTCTTTGGTTCAGCTAATTTCAAACCATTTCCCTACAGTTTCTCAGTCTGCATTTTTGAAATTCAAAACCTTTAATTGGAAACCCCTTTCAATCTAAACCACATAAACCTCTGATGCAAATTAATCCAAATTCTGTTTCTACACACAGTCCTTCTAGAACGGCCTCAATACTTATGAAACCCAGTTTTTAAACAACATTTGTTTTTAGTTCAAGAACTACGTGTGTGAACGCTGCACCCAGGAATTGCTAATCCCTAGAATCAGTAGTGAAATTATAACTTTCATAAGAGTTAAAGATGCCACAGCATATTGTAACAGGGAAACAACTTTATTGCATTTACTGTAATCCAATAATTCCATGTACACTTAATACAAGAAAACCTTTTTGCACCTGAAATTGCATGCAAAAGACTCATCAGTGAAGGCAGAAAATTCCACAGCAATAATGAGGTACTTTTGCTCACCACAGTGACTGAATCAAAATAGTAACTTCTGAAATGCTTTATCCCTACACTATTTGTTATCTCAGTGCGCCAGTCTGAATCCTTAGTATTTACTTCTCATTCCTTTCCTTAACAAATACACATAAAAGGTTCTGCCTTTCATAAAAAGACCTTTCATAAGAGCATATTACCAGAGCAAAGAACCTGGTTTTTTACACTGTTATGTTTTATGAATGATCCATGTTAGCAGAACAATCCTTGCAGTATATCACATTCTATTATTAAAGCCAGTAGAATTCCCCATACTTTGACAATACCTGGAAAAAACTATAAGTTCATTTTACGTGGCAGAATAGACATGTTCCAAGCTACCCAGCCAATAGCTCTGCATGCCTAACTACTTCACATATTGAGATGAATGAAATTAATTACCAGCTTGCTGCCCATTTTATGAAATTTGAATATAATCATAAAAGTTCAGTGATACATTCAACATTACAGGAGTCAGAGACTAAGCCTACCAAATACCTAGTTTCATGCTTTAGCCCAAACTATCATCCACTCCTAACGTTGTAAACAAAGCACGGACTATGGCATCCCACCTTTATGGGGAAGGGAGCACCCAAGATTCAGAGATACTCGTGGTCAAAGGAACAACAAATCTCAGGGAGTCCGCAAGAACTTAAAAAAATTTATTAGTAAATTACCCCCACCCTGAAGATACGTTTCTCACTTTCTATGCCAATTAGCTATCATGGGCAGTCTGATCTTCTAGACCTTCCTGGAAACGGGTTGGAGGGCTTTACTGGTCTTTGGTGGTCTTTATGACCACCAAATGATGACCAGTCTTGATGACTGGGGTGGTCTTTGGTCAACATTTCAGGCGCAATTCTCAACCTCATTCCTGCATTTGTGCTGTACAGTGTCGTGCTTATCTCCAGAAGCCCAAACAAGAACTCTGCAAAATGCTCTGTATGGCCCCTTCTTCAGAAACATCCTTATCTTTCTCACAGAATGTTATTACCAACAATCCTTGGTTGGCTCCACAGCTATCTGGCTACTGGTGTTTGAGGATACGTATTAGTTCTCTTATCTCCTAGGATTCTACATGGACACAGGAGCTGAAGTAGTGAACCAAATTAAGGGAAAAGAAAATATTCTTTCAGGGATTTCAGAAAGAGTTACACATCTTTTTTTTACCTGTAAGCTTTCATAATTAATCCATTCAAAAAGTGGATTAATTTCTCAGATTCCATAACCATTTCAAATCTAGCAAAGCCTCGAGATCTTTCTGCAACTCCTGTCTTCCATACTGGCCTTAAACAACAAGTGTCCTAACGTGCACTGTGATGACTTTATTTATAGAATCACAGGCTCACTGGGGGTGGAAAATGTGGAGATCATCGAAATCCAGCTCTGTATTTATTTAAAACACACATAGAAGTGACAAGCTTGAACTGTACAGTGCTTGTGGATGGGTAACCTTCTCTCATGATTCCTATGATTCAAAATAATTCATCAACATTTTAACAACAGCTAAGTACAATACTGAGCATTGCATCAGGCAAAGAAGTACTTCTTTTTCACACTAAGACTTGAAAATGTTTTCACCATACTTTATTATGATGGCTATTATATAAAGAATAATGATATTTTAAATTAAATATTTCCAACATAACTAGTGCCATATTGTTTCAGATTCTTTTTCCACCACTATTTACATTCCTGAATATATTTCGTTGGGGCAATCCCTACTATCAAAATAGGGTGGGGGAATGAAGAGATCAGGAGCAGCCCTGCCCAGAAGGACCTGGGGGTGCTGGTGGATGAGAGGCTGGACATGACCCAGCTGTGCACTCACAGCCCAGAGAGCCAAACGTGTCCTGGGCTGCACCAAAAGCAGCGTGGCCAGCAGGGCAGGGAGGTTTTGCCCCTCTGCTCTGCTCTGGTGAGAGAGATCCCACCTGGAACACAGCACCCAGCTCTGGGGTACCAGCACAGGAGGGACATGGACCTGTTGGAACAAACCCAGAGCAGGGCCACTAAGTTGATTAGAGTGATGGAGCACCTTTCCTACAAAAAAAAGGCAGAGATAATTGGGATTGTTCAGCCTGGAAAAGGGAAGGTTTTGGGGTGACCAAATTGCAGCCTTTCAGTAGCTGATAGGAGCCTACAAGAAGGATGAGGAGAGACATATTACAAGGGCTTGTAGTGACAGGACAAGGGGAAATAGCTTCAAACTGAAAGAGGGCAAGTTTTAATTATATGTTAGAAAAAGATTCTTTACTGTGAAGGTGGTGAGACACTGGAATGTGTTGCCCAGAAAAGCTGCGGATAACCCATCCCTGGAAATGTTCAAGGCCAGATTGGATGGAACTGAGCAACCTGGTCTAGTGGAAGGAGTCCCTGCCCGTGGCCGGGGGGTTGGAACTAAAGAATCTTTCAGATCCCCTCAGAAATGAGGAATAACTGAAAGAAAGACTCATTCCTTCATATGATTTTTAGAAGAAGTTTGTAAAAAATAGAGTTCATAAAAAATTTCAAAGCAACTGTTAAATACAAATTTCATTTATGTTCTATGCTAAACTATAATCACAGCACTTGCAAATCTTCTTCAAAGGCGAGAGAGAGAGAGAGAGTACAAGCTCCAGTTCCTGAAGACCATTTCAACAAGACATGACCTGGAAAACTGAAGTGTTGTGGGGTATAAAATTCAGTCATGCTGCATGACAAAAGAGAGGAAGCATAATAGGAGGCATGAGCAATTAGTGATGAGATTCTCTTCATATGGAATTAGCTAAAGGATGAAAGAGCCATTTGCTATATACCTTGCTTTCAAGTTACCTTCTCTCACACCTACTCCCAAAACTCAAGAGAGGTCTGCAGAGATGTACCTTCACCACTGCACCCTAAGGAAGCTTTACTAAAAACCTCCTGCAGCAGCAGCTTGGGCTAAACCCCCTCGCAGCACCACAAATCCCCTGCTGTCTGCCATACGGTCTGACCAGATAATACCCAACCCCTTGGCTGGCAGGACAGAGTCAATGGAGCAGAAGGTTGCAAAAGGAGGCTCAGCAGGAGACACAATTGCTGTTAACAGCTTTAAACGGTTTAATATGTACCTAGTGCCAGAAATCAGGCACTAACTGAAGATGCAGCCATCAGCTATCAGGGCAACAGAAACTATGGGCTTGGAAAGAGAAAGGTGAACATTACTCTTCATCCTAATTCCACCCAGCATGGAGGAAGCACGGCTCAAAAAGCAACTTATGATTTGGACAATCAATACATTTCCATTTGCTAGGGTGAGGAAAGCCATGAGTTAATGAATTTTGCATTACAGGCAAATCTTGCCCAATTAGCCCACTGTATCTGGGAAGCAGTACATAACCCAACCCTCAGGAAACCCTGCAAAACCAATGAAAGACCAATAAATCAGTGAGTGGTGGGTTGGGGGCTGTTGTTCTGTTTCTTTGGTAGAAAAGTATCCCTGGAAAAACCAGGGTATATTTTTCCTTTCCCATTTACTTAACTTTTTCACCTCATACACTTGCCCTGGAGAGCTTCAGTTCTATCCCTGAGCACAAACTCAGTATCTCAATACAAGAGCAGGCCAAGGCCTCTATATCACTACCTAAACAGTCATATGAACAGCTACAGAAATGTTCACATCCCTTGTTTAGCAACACACTCCTGTCCACTGCCACTCTTGGGCCCTTTTGTGCTCCATTTTATTAACAACGCCAAGCTGATTTAAGCTCCCACAGACACACACAGCTGCTCACGTCAGCAATACCACACTCCAAATACCTAGAAACTCTCGAAGCCTGCAGTGGCCTCCAGGCAGTCACCTACTCCTAAAGCGACTTTCAACTGAGATGAAATCAGCAAATATATTCTATAATCCTAGAGCAGAGCAAATGGCCCATGGAGCATGGAACCTGTGATAGCAAAATTACAGACTGTAACACAGTAGAATTTCCTGCATGAATTGACTTGAGTCTTCCTCTTGATAGTGAGTTTCTCAATAACTGAGTGTTTTTCCTGCCTGAGAGACAAGCAGAATTCAAACCCTACCATTTTGGTAAAATTTTATTTATTTTTCCTTCTGCCTATACCTTATAGTTTCTCATATTCCTCAGTATTTCCCTTACAGCAACAAAAAAATCTCTTACATGTCTGCCTGAAGATATCACATAGAAAAATAGTCCAAATATGTTTATCTAAACCTGTTGAGATCTTCAAGCAACAACTTTATGGCAATAACTACCCACTGACTCCAGCTCACACATTCAAATGCCAACTTTGTTAATTATTTCAGAGTTCTCCTGTAGGAGGAGAGTGAAGGTACAATACTGAAATCAGCACCAAACATCTACAGTTTGGGTTGGGCTTTGCACACCACTATCTAGCAGAATAGTTAAGTACGAATTGCATCATTTTCATGAAGACAAATCAGTTTCCAACAGTTGAGAAAATACTTCTATATTGCTTTGTATTTTCCTCTCCTTCAATCACACCATGCATGAGATGATGCTCAGCTAAGTATTAATGAAACCAGTCATGCTAACACACAAAATTGTGTAGAACAGAAAAATCTTTACACAGTTGCTGTCTATTTAGTAAGAAGCAACATCCCCGTGGAACAGATGGGCATAGGGTAAGTTCATCTACTGGCACTGAGTGAGGGCACAGAACACAAGTCCCCCTTGCTGCCAGCACTGCTCACTGATAGCTGTGCTGTACAGAACCCTCCTGCCAGGGCCATTCCCAGCCTCCTAGCAGCATGGGCAGTGCTGTCAGAGAAGGAGAGCAGGAGCCAGAGACCCAGAGCTTTGTACAAGGAGCCTCCCCAAGGGGATTCTCCAGCTGCCCCTCCGGGATCCCTGCCCTGGCAGCGTGGCCAGCAGTGACCTGATGCCCTGCCCTGACTCACACAGCTTCACCCTACCGAGGGAACTGCGGAAGGCAGCACTGCTCCAGAGGCAGCTTTCAATTTTCCACAACTTTTGCTGCACTTCCTCCTGCTAAGACCAGCCTTCCACATGGTCTCACTTCTGCTTCCCCACATGACTAACAGATTGCACTGGAGGCACCCAAGACAAAAAGCAGGGGATCTCCCAAACCCTTCGACACTGTTCTCTCCCAGCACAGCTTTTTTTCTTCTTTCTTCCTATCTACAATAAAAATGCTAGAATAATTAAAGCAATGGTTCTTTTACTTCAGATAAGCTTGTTGAGAGTGCTTTATGCTTAAATCCATGACAAATGTGCTCTTTTAATTATTTACAAAAATTACTTTTAGGGCATTTTCCTGATGGCCTGCTATTATTACTGTACAATATGTAATCTGAAATGAACATAGCATGAAAAACTTAAAAAGAAAAGAAAAAATACAAATAATTGAGAAAATACTCTTAGAGCACTTGGCATGACAGCATGATTCAGAGAGACAACAGCAATACACTGAAATAAAAATGTCACAATTAACTTTTTTGGAAACAAAAGAGAAGTCTGACCATCTCAAGAATAAAATCAGTGGAGTCACTTTCTGGATTCTCATCTGTTGGAACCATCATAAACAACTGGTAGGTCTTTCAGAAGAGAGAACATTATCTTGTCTATTAGTACATCTTGTCTATTAGCTAGAGCAGGAAAGCAGTGGAGGAAACAACTTCCTTTGTAATCAAAGTTTTCCTCATGTTACCTCCCCCTGAGAATTCAAGAAAACCACGTACTTTAATTATGGGAACAATCAAGAGGGACCAAAAATACTTAGAATTTTTAGTTCATGATGCAAGCCTGAATAAAACACTAACCAACTAAAATTACAAGAAAAATACATTATCTTGTCTTGGAATATTTTCTTTCACCGTAAAAATTTTCTTTTCAAAGCATGAGGCAGAGACAGTTCTTCTCCCTCCATCCCATGATAACCAGATATGAAAATCTGATCGCTTTATTCAGATGAAAACTTTATAATACAATATATATCCCACCCTACTTTAAACCCACAGGCAGTGTGTATGCAGATCTTGTAAATCACATTACTTTGAGCGTAACACTGGCACTTCTGTCCATTGACTTAGTAACTTTCACCGCTAAAATCACACAAGGAAAACAGTCAACTTCATTTCTGCAACAATTGCTATGGTTTTGAGTTGTCCATTAGAGACGTGGCATCTCCAGCCAGGGTCAAACCATCACACACATGCACTAAAACCAACTTGGAAGAAAAATACTTTTATATTTAATCCTGAGACTCAGCAAGGAAAAGCTGGTACAACAAAACATTACAAGCCATTTTCTAGTTATTCCTTTCTGAACTTAAACGTACTGGAAACGACATATTTAGTGGTAATTTCAAGGTACTTCAAACCAAACCATAACAGCTCTGCAAAAAGCACACCCCTCACTAGGTATTTCAGTCAACTGACTTCACCCTTGTGCAGCATTAAGATATACTCTCTATATACATAAATGCTTTAAATAAGTGACAATACTACTACAAAAGATTACACTAATTGAGATGTGGAATATTAACAGTCCTCTACTACAAAATCACACTGTACTTCAGGGCACAATCTTTAAGTAAAGGCACTTTAAGAATCTGCTGAGAGCTGAGGAAAAACCTTTCAATCTCAAGCAGCTGTGATTTCAAATGAAATCAAACAAGCAGCACAAAAGTCACCAAATACCCACACTGATGTTTCACAATGTGGTTACAGTGCAGCCACAGAAGTCAAAACACGCATGATAAAATTCTTGAACTTCACAAGCCCAGCTGTCATTCTTAAATTCTGCTGGTTTAGTCAGTCACCAAGAAATCTAGGAAAATACTCAAGCTCATCAGAGCTCAGCCGCCTTACTTCATTTAAGATTATGTTCACTGACTGCAATAAAAACATGTATCAAAAGATCCTCTGAAATCTTTTTGGAGACAAGATCAAATGTCACAATCCCCTTCAAACAAAGCTGCATTTGAAAACAAACCAAACTATAAAAAAAAAAGGACAGAAGAAACTTTACCTTAATTGGAGCTCGGCTAAACTGTATTTTTCTGTTGGCTGGGATTTCATCTTCATCTGGCAATCCATTAATTTCAGAATATTCCATATCAGGTTCATAACAGTTATTTTCATCACTGTCATCTAGATCATCCTGTTCTGTACCTGTCTCTCCCCAGTCAGAATTATACCTGGATCGTACCCGATACACATTGTAGTCAGAGTGCATGTACACATGGGAACTCTGAAAATTATTCACATCTTCATGCCCATCTTTTTCACTTTCCTCATCGTAATGGGACTCTGTAGCATCTGAAATTGCATCTGTGGCAAAATCACCACCTGAAGCTACATTTCTTGTTAACTCAGCAGCTTCAGGCTCATCAAAGATACCTTCTGTATGTTCTGACCGTTCCTTCTGTTGCACCAAAACTCCTGTGTCTGTTTTTGACTTACTCCTAGCACAGCTGTCCACAGATCTTTCGCTGTCATGCACGCCAACCAAATCCCGTTGACCTGTTGCAGAACTCTCAACAGAATCAGCACTTGCCTCTGTGCTCTTTTTTATTTCTTCAACTGTTTTTGAACCTGCCGAAGTGCCTGTGGACACCTTCTGTCTTGGTGTTAGAGGCGTGTTAGTCTGTTGAGAGTTCTCAGCCTGTTTGGCTGCGGGAGACCACGTGCTGGCCTCTTTCAAAGGACTGAAACCCTCAAGGTTTGCAGCTGGGGAGGAGATATTTGTGACAGTAGATGAGAGGTTTAGTGGATAGTGACCAGTTACAGAGTACTCTTCGTTGTTTTCCGACTTTTCTACTATTACATTGTGTGAGTCAGTGTTTTCAAAAACTGCGCTGAGCTGACTCACAGTTGGAGAGACAGTCTCTGTCCTTGGGCTAAGACTGTCCAGTGAATCAGTGCTGCCTCTGTGAGACTTAGAGCTGTACCACTCATCCGGAAGTTCATTAGAAATGATTTTTTCTTTCTTTGGGGAATAGCGATTTGAATGTCCTATTTCATGAGCGTTTCGCTCAAACATCTTCCGAGTTTCGGTGAACTTGGAATAGGAAGGACCATCATGGAGAGTGTCAAATCTACTAATCCTTTCAGAGACGGATGATTCCAACTTTACGATTGAGCCATCCGCTTTTTCTACAAATTCTTTGGGCCTAATTCGCCTTTGAGGTGATGGAGGGCCACCCTTTCCCCTGGTTTTAGGGGCAACTCCAGCACTTTCAGTGGGCTCCATGCCCATCTGCATAAATAAGTTCTTGATCCTATTGACATTTGAGCCATATTTCCTTCCTCTGCTCTGTGAGGCCTCTCCTTCCTCTTTCGCTTTTTGGTCTCCATCTGATTTTGGTTTGTCAAAGGTGCTTTTCAGTGCCTGGAACTCAGTTCTGTAAGCATTTCTGTGAGGAGAGGCACTTCGGAGGGTGGATCTTTCTCCTGAAGACTCTGTTTTCATCATGTTTACTTCAGGAGCGTGAAACCTGCTTGCATAGTTTCTGTGGTAGAGCTCTCAGTAGGTTGTCACAGCAGAGATTCTCTGCCTGAGGAGTGTTTTTCCTCAGGGGCCACTGCCCTCCAGCAGGGCCATACTTGACAGATCTGGAGGCAAATGTCTAAATGCACACGGTCAATTTTGACAAAGCAGCACGACTGAGGACTCACAAGAACAAGGGCTGATTTAACCTGCAATAGAAAGGAGGGTTTTCTGAAACCAGGTCAGGTACTTCAAATCTGTCACAATTTCCATTTACCAATTTCTGATATATTCACAAAAAAATAGTAAAAAAAAAAAATACAAACCAGTACTGCATAGATATGTGAAAACTTGCCATTTCAAACTTTTTTTGAAATTGACTTGCATAATTTACAATCTATAAAATCATAGTGGAAGGACAAATAATCATATCTTTCCATTTACAACTATAGTATCATGGCACAAATATGCATCCAAAGAAAAGGCAATGTGACGTGAAATACGAGGCACTGCAAGACAATCCTTGCTCTCTCAGAGAAACATAATGGTAGAAATACGATCAAAAAAAATATGCTTAGAAAGGCAAATTAAACATCAGCTCGAGGGAATACAAAAAACTGCACCCAAAGTTAACATCTTCAGTTGACAGGGTAAAGGAAGTGAAATCCCGTTAGAGAAAGTTGCCCCTTGTCACGGGCAGCGGTTTTATAGTCCGGAAGATCCTGGAGGTACCAACCAGGAGATGCAGAATCGGAGCCAGGGGTTGGCCCGCTCCCACGCCCCGGCCCCAGGGGCTCATCCCCGCTCCCCGCAGCCCAGCCAAGGGCACCACGGCTGACTCCCGAGCCAACCCCCTCTCCCTTTCCCTCCGTTGCCGCTCCCCAGCCCTCGCCCTGCCGCGCCGCCGAGGCGGGGACGCCTCACTCTGGCCGCTGCACACACGGCGCCGGTACCGGGAGCCCGCGGCCGCCGCGCCCGGCCCCGCGCACCTCCCGCTCCGCTCCCGCCGATCGCCACGGGCGACCGGAAAAACCACATAGCAGAGACCCTCGGCGAGCCGTGCAGCCCTCACAGAAGGCAATAAACTCAACCCGAGAGGGCAGCGCTGGAGTCCCCGCGGCGGCTCCTCCTCGGGCGGCCGTGCCGCCCCAGCGGGCTGGAGCCGCGGGGCCTCGGGCGGCAGCACCTTGCGGCGGGGCAGCGCCCGGGCAGGCGCCCGCCGCCCCCGCCAAACAAAAGCCCGATGCCAGCGCTGCTCCCCGCGGAGCCCGGCGCCTCTGCCGCCGAGCGCGCACGCTGCCTTACCCAGCCGACAGCCGCGACGGACTCCCCCGGCCGCCCGGCTCAGCGCTGTCCCCGCGCCTCCTCTGCGCACAGCGACCGCTGCCGCCGCCCGCCTGACAGGAGGCAGCAGCAGCCACCGCGTCGCCTCAACGCCATTNCCGGGCGGTGACTGCCGAGAGGCGGAGGACGGGCCCGGCCGCGGCCACGCCGCAAGCGCCGAGTCCCGCAGAGCTGCCCTCGGCCCGGTTTATCCCTTCTTCCCTCCTCTGCAACGCTCGCTTCCAGCCTGACCCCCGCGGACCGGGCCCGCCCGGCACCCGCCCGTTTCGGAGGAGGCAGCGTGCCCGCCCCCGCGCGGGAGGGGCAGCGTCCCGGGTCCCGGGAAAGCCCCCGCTCCTTCCCGCCGCAGGAAAGCCGCGGGGCACGGGTGGCAGCGGCGCGCGGAGAGATGCCTGCAGATCAGGAGCCGGCGTGTTCCTTCCCTCGCTCTTGAGCCACCCAGCCAGGCTGCCCGAGCGAGGAACGGGCTGGTGACAAACCCCGGCAAACCGCTCACGGCTCCGTGGGCATGGCTTGTTCTGGCAGCTGCTGACAGGGACGGAGGATAACCCTTGGAGCAAAACCACAGCGCCTTTGTCGTTTGTTAACTGGGCGAGTTCACCACAAAAATGTTTTGGCTTTATAAAGGTAATAAGAAAACTTAATTCCAGAATATGAAATCTCTAGGTAATTTGTAAAATGGGCAATCCGGGAAGGTAATGACTCTTAATCACGTAGCAACTCCTAAGCAAAGTTCGTTAAACAAACTGCATAAATATCCAGAAAATGGCCTGGGGATGTCACACTGCAAAGTCTGAAAACTAATTACTATGTATACAGAAGCAAGACAGTGGTGAATGGAAATTAAAAAAAAAAAAAATTAGGTATATAGATCCACAAACTTAATTCATTACTTTTAATGAGACTGAAGCCTAGGTACTATATACCATTGAAGAGTTCACAGGTGCCCATCTCCAGCTACTTTGTACCAAGGGCGTGCAGCACAAAACTGTTTGCCTCAATGAAGTTTAAAATAACAAGCATGAATATTGACAGGCAAACAACAAAACTTATAAGATAGATTGAAAACCAGCATTTTAATAAATGTATGCACCATAGGCCAGGAGCAGAAGCAAGGTGGTTCCAGAATTTTCCCCACTGCTGGCAGTGCCTGTCCTGGTGCACTGCACAGCCTTTGCTCAGGCTCCTGGAGGCACGGGAGGAGGTGAGGGATTCTGGACGCCCTGCAGGCTGCCGAGCAGGGCCCTGCCAAAGCACGCCAACATAGCAGGGAGAAAAGGAGATCAGATGAAATATGTAATGATATCAGCAGCCCCTAAGCTTCCAAAGCAGTCACAGAAAGCTCCCCTTCCAAGACTGTGTTCCAAAGCAGGATGAAGGAATTACTTTTTCACAGCTGTTTGCCATAAGGAGTCCTACAGGTGATTCATTGCACAAGGGCTGAAAATACTGCAACTAAGCAGGACATCACCTATTGAATTCTAAACATCAGATATTACAACAAATCTGAGGCCCAGCCTCTCTGTCAGTGGTATGATTTTGTGGACATGAAGCTGGAGGAACACCTAAAGAGCCGCTTGACTTTTGGAGATAAAACTACATTAACAGAACTTAAGGTGTTATTGAAGAAAAATAGAGACAAGGCAGAAATTTAAACACTTTATTTCCTTTGTGATTTTTGGCTAAGGATGTGGTATGGTTGAAGACCTTAGCGTTTTCCAGATATGTACCCTTAAGAGTTTTGTAATTCCCACACATAACCAAAAAAACGGACACAAGCAAACATTAAAAAAATCAATGAAACAATTGAGACAATCTTAAAGAGACTAATTCACATCTAACTATATAAAGATAATTAGAAAAATATCCACTACCTTATCTGCATAAGTGAAGCCACAAATATCTTTAAATTCATTTTCTAACAGAAGTTGTGCAAACAAGATGGTCACTTCTTACCCATAATATACATGTGAAATAATGTACCCAAGAGAACAGTTATATTATTTTATGGCAGAATACTGCAAGCTACCTCTATATTGTACTTTAGTAGAAAGTAAGGAAATGAGACAACTCACTGATGCTGATAGAAGCAATGCACATTAAATCTCAAGTTTCCCACAGTGAGAAATAATATATTACATTTATGTTTTCCTTAAATGTTCTGTACCTAGACAACATAAATGTTCAGCTTTGAAAAATAATCTAATGCCAAATTATTTTAAGTAATGTCATGTTCCTTCAGTACCACCTCAGGTTCATTACAGCCAAGATGTACAGAAACGACTGGAAATTTTGGCTGCTTTATCAGACACAGTTGGGACCCTATTTAAATGTTCAGCTTTGGTCACTGACATCTAAGTTATTTAAACTTCCATTATAATCACTTAAAAAAATGTTTCAATCTACATCCTTATTTATACAGTACCAATGTGAAACAATATTATTATTATAATGTCTAGAATAATAAATTGTATTTTATTTCAATTATGTTGCTTTTTAAGACAATCTCTACATATATGTACATGGCCATACATCTAACTATAAAAATCAGAATTGTGTGTCCTTTCACATTTTCAGTACTTTTGTGATGCTCCATTTGACTAGAAAGTAGTTTTAGGCTTTGCTAAAGTATGATTGATATTTCTGTTAATTCCTGAGCAATATTAAAATGCTACACAGCATACTTTAGAGAAGCTAAGAGACCAAGAGCCTCCTTACTATGTTAGTATAAAATCAGAGTAACTTCACTGGAGTTATATAATTACTCCATTTCCCAACCAATGGGAATTTAAAATCTGTTCAGTTTAGTATTTACATATGATAGAGTATGACTGTCATTTTACTTGCAATGCAGTAACAACTCCATTCAAATGATTCTGAATTCTCACATCTGGCAGGGAAAGACCCAAGTTGTTTAACTATACTGGCATGAGTTTAAATTATACCCATTATCTTTTAAAACCAGTTTGGTGCAGTCCCACAACACTGAAAACAGTTGATTTTCTGTTTACTCTATATGTGTGAATTATATTTACTTACAATATTTTACTTGCTATATTTACTTTGGATGTCACTGATGGGTTGTTTCAAGTCACTTCTCTTCTTTTAAGCTTTTAGTTTTTTGTGATAGCAATTTATTTGCTCAGCAGAGCAGCGATGCAAGTTTTTCCACATGGCTCAGGCAGAGGAAATAAGTCATTCCATCATTTGTCTCATGTCAGTGTCTTTCAAGTCTTACAAGATAATATCTGTCTGTTCACGTAGAAATGGAAACTATTTAATCTGGTCTTTGGCCAAGAAATCCTCTGCTATCCTGCCAAACCATTGGTGGGGACGAGGTCTTTCTTGCTTATACATATCACAACATAAACAGAATTGAGTTCTATTTTTTCAAAGTTCCCATGATTTCTTATTGTCCAGCTTAAAGAAAAATATGCGATCTGAATGAAATACTTACATTTTGGCAGATAGTGTACATTCAAGTCAGGATTCCCCTGAACCAGAGTAGCAGAGACTAAAATATACAACAAACAGCTATAATAGTAGGTAGTTTGAAACCTGTAGTTTCAAACATGAGCAGTCTGTGATTGCTGTAAGTGTAATTCTTTTTATATAGGAAGCCATTAATAGTTAAAAATGAGAGCTCATTCGTATCACTAATTTGGCAACTTCTGAAGATTGTGCTGTTTTTACAGCATAAAACATGTCAAACTACTTGAAAGATCAAGAATAGCATCAAAAAAAGAACTTTGTCCTGAAAGATCTGAAGAAAATCTTCTAATGATAACAAAACTGCGTATTCTAGCAGTTTATCAGAAAGGCAAATATTAGCATATGAAGGCCTAAACTAAGACTAGCAGAGCCTTTTCTCAGTTACTCTGAGGAGACTTTCACATCCATTCTTAAACATTCTGCTTTTAAATTATTCAAGAAATGCACAGCTATGGCTAAAATAAAATCAAAATTTCAAGAGGGGAAAACATGAATTATACACTGTGTACAACTGCTTACTTTGAAATGGCAGTTGTGCCTTCATTAAAAGCCAGAAATCTTAAGAATGGTCAAAAGAGCTGTATTTCACACAACTTTACCTCATGAGCCCTCAATATTGAACCCTGCCTTTATACCACAACACAGACAACTATTAGTTACCAGCCTAACTAGAATGATGGTAGCTAGTTGCAGAAAATACATGATCTCATGGAAAAGGAAAAGACAAAATGTTTTACCTGCTAGGATTTGCTAAGAATCCATCCTGGCAAAACTCAATTCATGTTAAACTATTTAGGTGGGAAAACTGTTAGGAAGCATCCTATAAAACAGATTAGTTGACAAAGATCTACCAAGGTGAGTGGTACCTGTCACATATCTTGATTCATCAGGTAAGTATCATATATTTCTATACCACTATCACATGGTATAGAAAACTCTCCAACATCATTGGGAAAGATTCAGACTTGGAAATTTTACTAATTCAACTATTTCAAACCAGAAGAGCAGAAATAAGAGATCGTTGAGAGGCTCATCATAATTCAATAATTATATCTTCATGGAAATATTTTCTTACTTTAACATTAATTTTCTATTGGAAATGCAGCTTTTCTTTACAATCTGGATCTAGAATACAGAAAATAATGGGGTTTGGCAGTCTGTGCAAAAGCATTATCTTAGAGTATTTCTTGTGCAGTAGATACCATTGTTACTCTTAAAGCTCACTTAGTGAGCCAAACTGGAAGAGAGAGAAGTATACTAGAAAGGAGAAATGTACTTGATGATCAGGGCTTATGAGTGTACTTGGCACTGTCAATAAGTAACACACAAGCAAATCTGATTACTGAGTTCAGGAATTGCTATCTTGGCAAATCAGGTAACATTTTGGGCCATGAAGAAGAGAAGACAGCAAGTTCAGTTTTCCAACTCACTGTTCAAATTCAGTGACACTTTGGAGCCTATACTGACATTCTCGAAAGAGCAGAAGATGGCTTCTTGGAGTGAGAAACAGAGGCCAGAGTTCACAAAATACAGCACACCACTGCTGCCTTGCAGCATGTAATCCATTGCCAAGTCGGAAAAAATTGTCTGGATTGCTCCACCCTGAAGCTGATGCTTATGCCTCTATTTGACTTCATATTTTAGTAGTGTGTGTTCCACACCCCCTTGGTAACATGAATATAGGCTTGTTACTATTGCATTCGTGTAATTTGTTTCTCTTTTTTCCTTTACAAAAATCTAGTAACTTGAATAAATAATAAAGAGAAACCAGCTATTTATCTCAAAACAGCTATCTGTCACATATAGAATGTAACCCCAGATATTGTTTCCCATACCTTGGTTACCCGTCATGTACTTTTGATTCTCTTTTCCCTTACCTTACAGGTACTGTCTTGCTAACACACCGTCAAGTGAAAGTTCCCTCTTAAAGCTAGATTTGGTAGTCAATTTAATTTAGTGCATAATAGCATTAAATACTTAATTATTGTGTTCTGTATGGCATCAGATAATGAACATAGGTCAACCAAAAATATTCCATTATTTTGGAAAAGCTATGTTGTTTGCCAAAGCATAGAAACAATAACACAGTGCTGCAGTCACTGTAGAAATACAGGTTACATTAGTTCTGTGCTAACACTAAAGCACTGGAGTAAGAGAAAGAGAAATCAAGAAGTGATCATACCATTTAAAAGAAAGAGCACTGCCATCAGGTCGAAACACAAAACACAAGAATTAATGCATCAAAGTCTACAAATTTAACTATGGCATGATTAAGAAAGGAAGGGACACTCTCGTTAATCAGTATAGCATTATAGAGGAGAAGGATTACATAAATATTTGCATGAAACAGAACCAGCAATTGCACGATACAGAAGAGAAAAGCTTTTCAAAGGTCTGGGCCTTTGCCCAGGACAAAAACACCCAGCAATAGCTGCTATAAGGTAGCCAGTTTTGCACAGGCAGAACCATCAAGCCGAGAGGGTAGCAAAAAAGCAAGGCCAGGAGCCCAGGTGCTGAATATCGGGTTTGACACTGAACTTTGGGGATGTTTTACAAAACCCAAAGGTTTTACACCCGAGCCCAAACGCGGCGCTGACCAGCGGCTCTTTGGCGCCTTCTGTCGGCTGCCAGGGGCGGTGCCACCCCCGGCACAGCCCTGTCCGAGCCTCCCGGAGACACCGTGGGGGAAAAATGCGGGGAAAAAAGGTGGGAAAAGTACTCGGTTTCTCTATTGTTCTGCAGGGTTATGTTCCCTTAGCTCTGCAAGTGCGTTATGCATCTTTAGACAAGGGAAAACTCTTGTCATTTCACTGTCAAGTCAATGGCTAAATTCACACAAGATAGCTGGAAAATGAAAGCTTCCACTTTTTGGAAGCTCCACTTCTTGTCCTTCGAGGAAAGGGCTGCATTCTGGAAAGCTGCATTACGTTACGAATACTCTGATGCAAACACACATTGCTAGTAAGAACTAGGTAGGTGCACACTCAGATGGGAAGCGGCCCTAGAAGAACGTGAGAAGCTGTAATCTGTATTTGACCTGCACGGTGGGTTTTGGTTAATGGATCCTGGTCACCAGGAGGAGAAGGTTCTGCTGAAACCAGAAGCAAACAGCACTCTTGCTACCGAGGCAAGGTATATTTACATACAACCTGCCCATCCGTTTTCACTTAACAAATAATGTCTGATTTGGTCATTTGTATCTTAACTGGGAAATGACAAAGAGACCAAAGAGCTCCAGGGTGCATCTGTTGAATGGCACTTGGGTCTAAACAGATTATTCCAGTGCCCCCTGTTAAGGGTGAGTGTTTTCATTTATTCAGGCATAGAGTCATGCACATTTTAGCAGAATAACAAGATCACTTAGTAAATAAGCTGATAGTGGGGTTTTATATATATAAAACTATCCCTATTTAGGATAGGACCTAAATATTTTTATGTGCTGGTGTCTGGGCAGCAAAAGCAAGTACTGCAAGCAGGCTGCCTCATAGCTCATTAGAAGCAAACATACCAAAATCAAGAGTCTACAACAAGAGAACAGGAGGGGATGCCAAATCAAGAAGAAATAGGATGCTGAATTTTAACTGTTTGACCAAGAACTTTACATAAATCCAATTTATGGGAAAATTCTGTGCAATGAGGTCATGTTACTCGTTTTTCTTCTGTGTTGTGTGGCATTGCTCTACGTAATACACCTCATACAAACGTCCAACCTCTCTTCCAGGCACTATCTTGTCATCTAAGAAAAACGGCTGTAAGGAAGGGGGGAAGAGAACTGGACTGAAGGGTGAACGAAGGGAAATGAGATTACAGAGGTCTAAACTAGTTTGGACCTACCCAGCAGTCTGCATTAGTTTCACATCATGCAGTGTGAAAGAAAAATCACATTTGGGAATATATGGTGAGGAGGGAGAAGCAGAAGGGAAACACGGGTGGGTACAAAACTGCCAACAACCTGTCAGATCTGAGAGGGAAGTCATAAAGGGTGCAAAAAGTCATAAAGAGGAGCAAAAGTACTTGAGCCTTACTATTTATCTGTTTGGGATGTAGTGGAATTTTCAGATAGAGAATAAAATGACAGAAACAAAAGAAAAGTTAACTTAATGTGCCCATGCCTCTATATAGGCATTTTTGAGAGTTCTACCAGTGCCTTGACTGTGATACCCACCAGGCATGAAATCACTGGCTTTGGTTCATGTAGGTTGTATGGCAGAGACACTATCTAATCAGTCCCAAATAATCCCAGCTGTAGGTAAACAGTTTTGCGTTATATTTCAGTAACTCCAGCTTGTCCTGTAATTGGAACAGGAAAAGAAGTTGTTGTTTTTTTTTTAAAAAAAAGGAAGGAAGCAGCTCAGGCAAAGCAACAAGGGAATGATTAGCTTGCATGGCAGTGCTCCTCCCAGACTGCACAGAGGACTGACTAAGAACCCGGAAACAACAGGCAAGTAACTGGGCTGGGAGAGGGGGAAGACAAGAACATTTTCCTTGTGTCCTATACTTGAGAACTTAGCTTTGCACAACTGCTCTACAAGAGCATATACAGGCAGCAAAGAGACCGATCTCATTAGACAAAAAAAATCTTTCATTATTTCACTGTAAGGAAGGAAAGAAAGAAAGTGGATATTTAATATAGTATGAGGTAGTAGTAACTCATGGTGCTACTACTGGTTATGCTCAGTGCCATTCAGAGAAGGAAAAAGAACACAGTGCACCAAATTTTCCAAAACAGCTGAGAGAGTGGGAGTTTAATAAATCCCAAATTCACTAACACTACAGTTCGCCCATGCATGGTGTTCTCAGCAGTTTAAGTGCTTTGGGGAGGCCATCTGAAGCTATACATAGATGCATGCCTGCAAATAGGTACCACATTACTATTTTACTATCTTTCTAAAAAATAAGGGAATGCTAGGCGTAAGTTTAACTACGATAATTTTTCACTTCCCACAATTACAAAGCTGCCAAGTCCGTGCCAGATGCCTGAAGATTTGTGGATTGCTGGAGGGAGTCTGCACCTAGTGAGTGAGTTTGAGATTTTGCTATTTTTTGTTTTCATTCCTCTCCATCCTCCCTGGAGGACAGCAGATGGTGGCATTATCATGAATGGATCATTTGTTAAGAAGAAACTTCTCATGACTTCTCAATATAAAAATCATCTAAATATCAGAACATAGGACACACTAGTGTATTACCTATTTTAAGTTTAAAAGGACAACTGAGACAACTTACCAGAAAAAAATGTGGAAAAAATTCTTTTCCACTGCAAAGAGAAAACACTGAATGAAATTCTGCTGCATTAACTACTACAAATTTATATTGTATCAAGACACCAAATCCTGGGGTTTTTAATCAGGATGAAGATCCTTAAATCATCAAATTATGCTACAGCTTTGTTGAATTCATTATGTTTAAAAATTAGGGGGCACTCAGTAACATTGTGATTCACTAAAGAGTATGGCAAGTGTCCTTCTGACTGTACTGAACTATCCTGATCACTAGAAAAGAAAATGTCTGCAAACCTCCCAAACTGCAGAAAGCACTGGCTTGTTTGAAAGTTAAGTTTAGGATTCTGAACCTGTACTGTAAAGGTAGAAATATGGACAATACATGCATAAGGCTAAAATACTCATTTTTAAGCAGGCCTTCTGATTGTTTTCCAGAGCATTTCCTACTACTCTTAAATGCCAAAAAACTTCCTATTTACCTTTTTAATGGATTTAATGCTGAAGCTTGCATTCAGTGCTGCTATAATAGTGAACTCACTAAATAGTCAGCAGAACTATGTGTTGGGAATAGAACAAAAAAAAATTGGGAAATATATTGAACAGTTGGGGGAGCAAGGCAAAAGAAGTAAAAGATATTTTAGGGAAATATAAATTTATATATTACCACTTAGACCTTTCTTTTAATATGCTGAGTAAAACTGGAATGTGGTAGTAATACAAAAGGGTAAGTAAAGCATCCTTCCAAGGACATGTATCTCCAGTTACTAAAGAAAAAGGAAAAAACTATTATGATCAAAAGACAGGCTGGACAAGTCACTTTAGGATCTCAGTGCAACTAATCAGCTCCCCTCACCCCCTTAATTTTTATGGGCCTGTTCATACAGATAAGTTTCAGAAATATTGCCTATAATATTTTCCCCATTTATACGTAGCACTCTTTCTGCCCTTGTGGTCTGAAGTCTAGCAACCAATGCCAGCAGGAAGTTCAAGGATTCAGAATCTCAAAATTGAGGCCTTTATATTTTTTCTGCCTTCTTTCACTGAAGGTTTTGCTCTATCAAAGCCTCTAATTGCAAGGAATGACTTCTGCTACATTGCTCTTTGAGAAAATAAGCCTCCTGCCCACTTCTATTTTTTTTCTTCTTTGTCAAACTGTCTTGGTAGATGTAAACCATCTGATTCAGAACTGATGGAAATCACTGACCATGTAGCCTTGTATAACATTTTGCCTTTTCCCATTCATTTGTAGTGAGCTTGAAAAGCATAAACTTGAAATCAAATATCCAACCATCTGCAATTAATACCATTACTAAGATACACAGTATTTCTCAGACTAAAACTCCCTGTAATACTTTGTACCACAGAATATGTGATTATCCATGATACTTACCAGCTGTGCTTGTACTTAGACTGCAATGCCAGAAATCTTGAGTTTCATCATGCCTTCCATTTCAGCAATAACTCAATAACAAGATCCTCGTGGATCAAAAAGAATCAAAAGTATCAAAAAGAAGTTAAGAACTTCTTGCTGATGAACTGAGAAAGCTTGCTAGGACATAAGTCAGTAGGGGTATGACCCTCAGGCCACATAGGTGGGGAAGTTCAAGAAATTTTTTTCTAGGAATGAATCATAAATTTTTCACTGATTCATCTGTAACACAAGAAATTTTAAAGAGGAGGCATACAGAACAGTCTGTTTTTGCATGGAAGGCTCAAAATTGGAGAAGAAAAATAGATGCTCCAGAAGAGAACTCAATTTTTTAATTAGCATGCTAATCTTGGACATGATTATGACAGTGTTTAATTTAACTTTTTGCCTTCTGAGAGCTGAACATAACTCATCACAAAACAGACTGTTTTTAAAGAGTAATTGTTGCAGGCTATATTAAAATGTTCTAATAGTAGCAATGTTAATTAGAAAGTTGTTCGTGTCTCATGAAGAACCACTTGTTCGGCGTTGCTTTTTGAGAAGGGAGTTGGTCTGTTTATTTACTTATTTTACGTATCTTATGTAGGTGTAACTGATTCAGTTATTTCAAATATGTGCAGAATTACGTGTATAAAGTAACAAAGTAATGTGAAGTAGTATTTTCTAAAAAAAGGCAAGAAGCAGAAGTCTTAAAAATTGGGCTATGCCATAATTATTTCTATGTGCACTTTGGAAGCTGATTGTGTATATTTAACCAATAGCAGACAGTAGGAAACGATTGTGATGATGGTTATTTTTGTGCTCTTATTTCGTTGTTTAGCCAAGACTGTACAAACAAATTCAACGAAGTCCAGATCAAAATTCTACGTATTTTTTAAATTCTTTTCAAACTTACTGAATGAAAAGGTTATAGAACAAAATCAGGAGTTCTGCTGGAGGGTTGTGGCCATGTAGATTGCTACAGTATACTGAAACCTCCCCCATCAATTAAAAAACAGAAGACATACCCTTCTTCATAGTAGGTAGATGTAGAAACTCTCCTTTTCCCCTGCTTCTTAGTTGAGTCAATCACAGTTCATAATAAAAACACAGGGGAAGGACAACTACTAAGCCCTTCCTGTGGCATAATCTTATCCTACCACACAAGCTGTGGTCTTTTCTCTACATGGTGACAGAGTGGAGAGCAGCATGCAAAAGGTTTCTGAACCTCCCACATTAGAATGCCATGTTTAGATACAGAAAACAAGGACAAGGCCATCTCCATCCCCCTTGACTACAGAGTCTATAGCTTTGCTTGCCCAAACAAGGCAGAGCAGAGCTCCCAGTATTGTTCTCTTTACCCATACATAGAGGCAAGGGTTAAGTACATAGGTACATAGGGCCACTTGAGGGAGGGTAAGCAAGCAGAGCATTGTTCCCTGGAGCAATTGTTTTGAGACATCAGGAAGGCCTGAAACAGTGGTACAAGTCTCCCAAAATACTGCCCCAAATTCAGTCTTTTGAGAGTTTGCATGGGAGTGCTGGTGATTGACTCTGGCTGGACACCAGCTGCCCCCCAAAGCCACTCTATCACTCCCCTCCTCAGCTGGACAGAGAAGAGACAATATAACCAAAGGCTTGTGGGTCGAAATAAGGGCAGGGAGAGATCACCCAGCAGTTATGGTCATCGGCAAAACCGACTCGAATATGTTTAATTTATTACCAATCTAATCAGAGTAGGATAATGAAAAAATAAAAAAAGAAATCTTAAAACACCTACCCCCACCCCTCCCTTCTTCCTGGGTTCAACTTGACTCCTGAATTCTCTATGTCCTTCATCCTCAGCACAGTGGGATGGGGAACAGAGGTTGTGGTCAGTTAATTACATATTGTCTGACACTCCCTCCTCGTCTGGGGGAGGTCTCCTCAGACCCTTTCCCAGCTCCAGTGTGCACCCCTTCCACAGGATGCAGCCTTCTCCTGTGTGGGTCCCCCATGGAGTTTCCCTGACAGCAAAACTGCTCCAGTGTGGGCTCCTCTCTACTTGGGGCCACAGCTCCTGCCACGAGTCTGCACCAGCATGGGTTTCCCAAAAGGTCACAGCCTCCTTTGTCCATTCACCTGCTCTGGCATGAGGTCCTCCAGAGTCTGCAGGTGAATCTCTGCTCCACTGTGAATCTGCATGGGCTGCAGGGGCACAGCTGCCTCACCATGGTCTGCACCAGGGGCTGCAGGGGAATGAATCTCTGCTCCAGTGCTTGACCTCCTCCCCCTCCTTCTCTGGCCTTACTGTCTGCAGGGATTTTCCTCTCATTCTCACTCCTGTGTTATCTGGCTGCAATTGCTTCCACCAATAATTTTTCCCCCCTTCTTAACTATGTTATCCTAGAGGCTCTACCACCACAAGTGATGGACTCAGCCTTGGCCAGTGCTAAGTCCATCCTGGATCCAGCTGGCACTGTCTCTGTCAGATACAGAAGCTTCTATCAGCTTCACATCGAAGTCACAATTGTAGCCCTCTGCGACCAAAACCTTGCCATGCAAACCAGCTACATTGTGGGAACATTTTGCCTCTTGAAAAGAGCACAGTGTAAATCCCTGTCAAATTGCTGTGTAAGTCACAGTAGTGTTTCCAAGGACGAAAACACAACCCTGCTTATTAGAGTAGACCATCTCTTAGCCTAAGTCAGCATTGCTTGAGTCACGCTGCAACAGCCTAACTCATGTATCACCAGGGCATCTACTAAGTTCTTGTGAGCCTAACTCTGCTACAAAAACTGGGCAGAAGACAGCCTTTAATTTCAGTGAAATCATGAACACACCAGTCCTGGGGAAGGTTATGCTTTCAACATACTGAATTATACCTGTTTCTTGGGTGCTGCTTTTACTTGGTCCTGAACAAATTCTTTGCCAGTTGCTCTAGGATCTTCTGATCTAGCAGCCCTTTCTTTTGTGACTTCAGTAAGTTTAACTCAAGAAGTGATATGGTAAAGGGAATACCTGATATTATTTCAGACACAAACAGTATAATGCTTATGTAGTAAAAATAATCCTAGAGGCCATATCATACACATTGTAATATCTGCCTAAGACATGAAAAAGTAATGTAGCAGTTCAAGCAGTAGCTGGAAATAATGATAAATGGATTGTAATTCTTGAGCTGCTCCCCACCATTGCAAAAGTAGCCGTGAAGCTGTTTTGACACTTACCACACTCTTTTTGTCTCTTACTTAACCTTACTTAGACTTTTAGGTTTACTTTCCATAAATGTAACAACTTGCAGAAAAAGAGACATCTTGTTTGGAGGACTGCTACTAGTCATGAAGTTACTTCTTGCCAAATTATTGAATAATAGCCTCAAAGTTTTCTGTAAAGTAAAATATATTTAACATACATAATTGGAAGAGACAACATAAAACATACATTGCATCTTTTAAATAAATAATTAAAATATTTTTGGTTTACACAAGACTACATAAACAAGTAACAGACTTTGCTGGCAGAATTTTCTCACTGGGTGGGTCATTAAAATAATTCTGCTTTCATGCTTCTGCCCTTCCCTGGGAATCAGATTTTTGTTTCCTTTTTAAATTTTAAATTACTACCGTTATCCTTGCAGATAAAAACTTACCCCAGCATATTGGTGTTAGACATGAATGTCACAGTACCAAGCTTCTTTTAAATGACTCTTGTGATATTCTGAACAGTGCTTTTTCTAACCTAACCTACATTTTAAAAGTGCCTTCAAGCTTTTCATCTCAGAATGCAGTCCAAATAGTAAAACACAATAAAACATAGATCACTGACGATCAAGCATAATATCAGAGAATAAACACACAGTGGACAGATTTTTAGTGATTCTAAAGTATTTGATGCTTGTATTTCTTCAATGAAAAGCCTACTTACTGAGAAAACATTCATTCTTTCCTTGGATGTGTAAGAAAAAAATTGTAGATCTGATAGTTTTGCCTTCTGCTAGAATTCTACACTTTACAAAAGAGTGAATTATCCATTAGCATTGTTGTACCAAGATTCTCAACAATGAGAAGAGCTATATCATGAACTCTGGCTTGTACCATATCAAACTTAGATTAATTCCAGCGGTGAGGCCTACCTTATGCAGTTTGAGGGGAGTATGGCTGTACATTCCACAGTCAGGACTATACAATTCCTCCTCTAATCTCTAGAAATGTAGGCTCTCCTGTGAGGGGAGAAGATGCCTGTTGCTTCACTGAAAGCTTTCCTAAAGCACCTACATTATTATAATAACAGAGGGAACTGAATGGGTTCAATATAAAGAAGACCACAGCATATAACCATAGCTACAGGAGAAAGTCACAGTAAATTTGATGAGATTTCAAAGCGATTTAGTTAGCAGCACAGTAATCTGTACAAAACATTCCCTTCAGTGAGTGTGACAGCAATATTTACAAAAAAATTAGTATCTCATGCAGGTCTGTAGATTAGGCTGATCACAATGAATTAACTTGAAGTTTGATTTTAAGTACAATTTCCTCATGAAGACAAGCCCACTTTCTTGGAATGTTGCCCACATTTATCACACTTGGACATTTTGTTCAGAGCAGACATAACATTTTTGATAATATGCAGTATGTAGGATAAAGCTGCAGTAGTTTGTCATGGGTGGGGTGATCCTCGCCCACTCGAGCTAGACAGCTTTTGGAGGACTTGTGAGAACAGCAGAGAGCTTCTCTCGTGATTAATAGGCACGCAGTGTTGTTCCATCTCCCAGGAAACAGTGCTGTTGGATTGGGGCATGCTGTGATGAAATGGCACTCATGTCAGCCCTGTCCTTTGTTCCACTGTCTCCTATGAGATATTTGGGAACCACCACCATTTCTGCTGCTCCCATATGAATATCATCACATTCTTCCTCACCACACCACCCAGACCTTCAGAATAAGCAGCAAGCCCTGATGCCTTTTTCTCTAGAAGAATACGTGACTGAAATTTATGATTCATCAGTAGTAATAGTCTTCAGTTTCTCCTCTAATAATCATCTTGCCTACTGTCTGTGGTCAGCAGTTGGGGATCCAGCTCAGAGAACAGGAGGAAACAGCGTTAAGCAGCCTACCAATACTAGCATTTAGTGGCCTCTTACACACCTCATTCAAAACACACCTGTTTTACAGACTGGAGGAAAGAAAAGGAGAGTCTCTTTCCCAGAATAACTTCAATGAGGTCACCTAGTCACACGAATGAAGAATTTTTGTGATGTTCTCTCCTCAGAGTTGAGGAAGGCATAGAACTGGGCAAACACAAGCAGTAAGAAGTGAGTAAACTCTTCCAGGCATTAAAAACATGCAACAGTCTTTTTTTGTGTTTACCTCTGATCACCAGAGCTGTACAGGGCAATAATTTAACATGAAGACATTATAAAACATACAGTAGGAAATCTGATATTAGAATTCAAGGACAAATTAAACACTACTTTGCATATTTAAATGCACAGCTCTTGCTTGCAGGGTCTCTTTGTGCGTGGCTAAGGGGGCCAAAATAAAGTGACCCAAAGACAGAGCATAACTGTGCTTCATCTTCCAACCACTCCTCTTCCTGTATTCTTCAATATTACCAGTAATATACCTGGGTTTTTTTCTCAGAAGCCCACCAAAATACATCTTTAATGTAAAAAAATCACTTCATGCTTTTTTTTAAATGCAATCATCTTGTTCTATCTTAGCCTCATGCACAAGCTAAGGAAAAATATTTTAGAACTCAAGTCCTCATTTTTCAATTCAGTAACTGCCATCCGTGTTTACAACACAGTAATTACTGGTAGGAGACAGAAATGGGATTTCTTAATTTAATCACTGGATTAGATCATTAATCACTTTTATATCTGATATATTACACAATACAAAAATAAAAATATTCACCCTCAGGTTCTATTATTTCAACTAATTGCAAAATAGAAAAAAAATTCCAAGCACTGTGATAAGAATCTATGTGAACTTTTCCTTTTTCTCTCTTTATGTTTGTGAAACGAAGATCAAAATAATTACACAAAGGCATATATTAAATAGTCAAACCCAAAACCATTGGAAAAACAAATGATGGTAAAGAATATAAAAACTAGTTTAAGATAAAATACATTTAAAAAAAACCTACCTTGACATTTACCCTCCTATAATTCAAGTTTAAAATTGTGGTATATTAAAACTCAGCTTATTGGCCAAATTTAATTCTCTGTCAGGAAACACTTCTAGTCTTTTCTGTGCATCAGCAACTTTAGAGATCTGCAACCTGGCTGCAAGATTTGTGGAACCTGCTTTCTTCTCCTTTTGGAGGTCATCTTTCATAACAATATCACAGATCTAAAAGAGGGCAGACATTTCTCTATCTTTTCCATATTTTTTTCTCACAGGAATGAAATGTTCTCAATATTTCAGGAAAATAATCCCAATTACTATGAGTATGGCAACCAAATAATGCCCAGTTTAGCAGAGCACCTCATTAGACTTCAGAGTGACTTTATTCATTATCCCACATCACTCTTGAAGGATTCTTCTCCCTCCCATGAAATTGCAATAAACAACCCCCATTGTAGGTAATACTCAGGCATGGTAAGAGGGCACTCAACACTGTGCAAAAACCAGCACAGCTCAGTTCTGGAGACAGGTCAATGCCAGCCCCTGGAAAGCCTTCCCCAGGGATGCTTTCTGCAGGATTATTCAATAGCCTCTAAAATTTTGCATTCATGATGTGACTGTATCTCTGCCACACATATAATTAACTCACCTTCTCATGACCACTACTCCCTCCTCACCTTCCCTGGACTATGAACACTTAGATTTAACAGAGAGTTTCCCTTTCTATCATTCAGGAGTCTACAAGCAGAATACAAGGAATACAACTCTGCAAGGAGAACATAGTGGTTTTCCCCTTTAATACAGCAAGAATGAACCCTTCAGGTATACAAAGCAGACTTGGTCTCCTTCCAGATGTCTTAGTTTCCCCGCCTCGTTCAAAACATAGGCTCTAGTACCTTCCATTAAATAGTGGCAAAGTAAACCTTTGCCCATTGGTGAAAAGAAAAATTATTACTTGACTGTTTCAAGACTCATCAGTTCTCACTCCCTGGTTCCCATGGAAACTATCCCCAGTGAAGTTTGAGAGGGGCTTTGTGTGCAGCAGAAATGACAATAATTATGGAGAGAATTAGGTTTCTGCAGGGGAAAATCTTAAGTAATTTTCAAATTTTGTCCAGACCTTAGACAGAAAATCATCCACTAGTTTCACTTTTGCCAAATAATAAAGTATTAATGAGTATTTTGCCACATTGACTTTCAGCTCATGATGTTTCTTAGGGAAAAAACGTACTGAAATAAAGAAGTATATTTTATCTGAACAGAGACCAGTGTGATCAGCATAAAATAAAGAGTACACTGTTAGACTGAAATTAGTCCAACACTGTTTTCTGAGAGAAGCTGTATCAAAATTTATGGATAAATTTCTGTTGTGAGAGGTTTATCTACCATCTCCCTTGAAACAGTGAGACTGTTTCACTGTACCTCTACTATAAATTAATTTGATGGAGCAAGAAATAAAATGGTCCTCCATCACCAACAGAAAAATACAGAGGCAAGATGTTACAGTAAAAAAATGGGAGGAAAAAAAGGGTTGACTTAAATACAAAATTTTATAAGATGTATGAGCACTGTTTTAAATTCTGGTCCTTGATGAATGAAAAGCAGGAGATTAAATAATGACAATATTTCATAAAAAACCCATGCTTTTAATTGAATCTAATTATGTTGTAGAATCTAATTATGTGTAGAAAGAAATTATACAGATTTAAAACAAGATGGATGTTAGAAAGAAGTAGTTGTAATGACAAACAATCTTACAGAGACATGACTATCAGGTAAAGTATTACAGAAATTATGATTAGTAACTATTCTATACCTTTTAAAAAAAGATTTGGAAATAGAATAGAGGACAAAGAGACAGGAAAAGGAGCAAAGACACAAACATGGGGCCCTACTCAGTTAAGACCACATTCAACAGAGAATTTAAATACCTATATAATAGTATAGCAATTCCAAAACCATAAACCAGGCATCAACAAGTACCTACTCCAAAGGGCACCTCTCACTTAAACCTGGATGTTTTCTAAAAATTTGCTTCAAGCCAAAATTTGATACAATCCAAAAATGAAACATCTTGGCAGTTGTGTCATTTACCTGTTCTAACTGAAGACCCCAAAATCCCAGGTGACGCTGGCCCCTGAGGAGCCAATACCTGTACTCAAAACATACCCAGCCTACGGCTGGAGCTCACAGTACTTCACAAAATGAACAGGTAAACATTTTCTTTTAAAACACAGCCAGAGAGGACAAAATTGTTGCAAGCATTTATTTTCATATGGTATCCTGCTGGTTACAGCACTCACTGGAAAAAAACAGGAGACACCTGGGTTAAAGGCCTCTTCAACATGAGGAGGTTCCTCTCACCTCCTCTCTTTCTGCTGCCTTAAAAACATGCTTTAATGGAGGGTAGACACAGCAGAGAGGGAGGGAAGCAGAAGACATGAAAGAGTATGTGTTTACCACTGAGTAGTTTGGGCTGTCACCTGAATAACAAAAATACAGATTGCACCCCTTGGACTTGTTTTGGAGTTGTCTTTAAAATGCACAAACGAGTCTGGAAGATAGGACTCTGTTCCCCTCCCTGCCAGAAGAGCCAAGTCACGAGTTGTCCTCCCCCAGGCCCCAGGACTCCCAGCTTACTCACACAGCCTTGCAGCTCTCTCCCTAGCTCCAGCCTCCTAGGCAGCCTCCTAACTTGGGCATCCCCCCAGGATCTGGGAGATGCATCTTCAACATGCCCAAGTGAGCAGTAAGCCTTCTCAGTCAATGCTTATGCTACTGATTCACATATAGTGGATGTGAGGAAGAGGGGAACCACCATGGGTTTGGTGGGGGTTTGTGTGTTGGTTTGGTTTTTTCTTTTAAATAAAAGACATAGAAGGATAAGAACCTGTACCAAAGCTCAGAGCTTGCATGCATTGGCAGGAGAGGCAGTGTGCCAAAGGAAGGAGGTGCTCCAGCCCACAGAGAGCTAAATGCCAAAGCTGCAGAAGGAGGCAGAGGTCCCGAAACATCCCTGTTCTTGCTAATTGGCTCAGAGCAGCTTCCTGCTGAGAATGCCGATGCTTTCTGATCACTCTTCTCCATATGCAACATCCATCACCCCAACTGTTTAACAGAGGTAATTAGGGTCTCAAATACCTGGAAATTATGCACAGGAGCTGCTATTTCTTCTCTCGGAAGGCTAGATGAAATTCTAGCCTCTATGAACCACTGCTTTCCCTTTGTTAAAAATAGATAAAAAACAAGCTTTATATTTCAGTGGGTTGGCAAGGATAAATGTACCGAACATTGAGGAGCTCAGGCATTCAGTAATGAGTTTTAGCACAGGACAAACCTTGTAGAAATAAGATCCCTATCTGAAATCTTACCTATGCAAGCAATAAACATAACCAAGAAGAGTAATATGAATGTGATACAAAACTATTGGAATATTGAGTGGTTAAAACAGAATTATCAACCAATATTGTGGGAGGAAAATACCCCTGGGGGCAATGCTAAAATCACAAGCTTTCTGCACAAAAGCAGCAAAACTGTCTTCAAATTTTTCTCCCAGTTCTGCTACATACGTGAAGGAATGACAGTAATAGCTTAGGCCAATACTTATCCCTTCACAGCAGCGCAATGTAAGTAAGGAAGGGCAAATCATAAGGAACTGGCACAACCAAAAAAAGATAGAATTTTTTATCCCTGGACTGGGTAGGGATGAAGGACTGCAGAATTGAAAAGCTTTGCATAAAATGGAGTGGAGCTCAGATTTTGACCCTGCTGCTAGGGCTGCTTGGAGAAAGACATTTCTGCTTCATGAAAGATGAAATTTCAAAATCTGGCTTTAAGCCAGACCAAGATAGCTATTTCTAAACTGATGGTTTTCAAACATGACTTTTGGAAAATAAGCAAGATGTTTGATTTTCCATCCAGCAATGATCCTGTAATGCAAAAGCAGCATTTGTCATAAAACCACAGAATTTAGACTCCAGCATCAGAATGTTTTGGTTTTGTCAATGAGCTTCAGTTGTAACTACATGATTTAATAAAAATTTCTAAAATAACTGCATTTCTTGATGAATTTCTCTGTGAAGTTTCTGTCATTAACTATTCACAAGTAAGATTCATGGTGACACAAAACAACAAAAAAGGCAGGAACTGGACACAAAGATCAAGTCAGAAAATAAGTACTAACCAAGAGAAAAGATGCATCTTTTAAGGCATAAGAAAAAATGTAGTATGAAGGCTATTTACCTTATCTTGTCTCAAGAGTGTATCTATCCAGAGTTTTGCAGAGTTTCACAATGGTAGTTATTGCCATTAAAAGTACAGTGATATGGGCAAGACTAGTGGACTGTGTGAATAAAGCCTTAATAATTCCATAAAACAAGAACAAGTTTACTAAAATTAATCAAATTAAATAGCTCCTTTCTCATTTTTGGCCAATTTGTCTCTGCTTTATCATTGTGGTACAGGAGCTTCAGCACAGATTTATAGCAGAACCTCACTCCTGTATATAATTGAAATCACAGAGATTGAAGATCTAAGGTTTCCTAACCTCCCCTTCCTTCAGGCTCAGAAATTCATTTGAGAAGTTGCCCATTTTTCAACTGAATCACATATATTCTGTCTTAATGTAGAAATATATGAAAAATAGAATAGATGGATAAAAATAAGCTCAGTCTGGGACAACACAATTTTCAAACATTCACCACTGTGGACTGCTAGGAGCTGTAGAGCTGTTTAACAGAGGCCCCAGTTTGGAAGCCTAAGGTTGCCATCTTTTGGAATTGCATGTGAATTGTGTAGCTGTGACACAGTGCCACTTCATGAGGCCAGGAAACAACAGTAGCTTAGTTAAAAAAATTTTGGATCAGACAAATTGTCTATACTGCTAAAATTCTTTACCCCAAAGTGTTATAATCACTAGCAGCATCCAACTTCAGAAGAAATTTCCATGCTTGTCATCAGTTCTCACCTCACCTACGTAAGTTTAATAATGGTTCTACACAGGTCAGTGTGAAGGACCCCAAATCCACCTCCATCTTCTGTGGAAATGACACTGAATCTACATTTGAAGGGAACAAATGGAAAGGCTTTCTATTTTAACTTCCACACAGTTCCCCTGCCTTGTCCCTATGCTCCTTTAAAGTGTTTTTCTCCTTATTCTGGATGAGAGCTGGCCCAGGGCTCACACAGGAGCTTTCCCATCTCCCTTCTGCTACAGAGTTAGTTACTCCTTCCCTTCCATGTCCCACTGCACTCTGGCCTCCCCATATTACGTAACTTGTGTTGTTCTCCCAGAAGATGCCATCTTTGCTCTCCTTCATCCAGTGTGCAGGAGATGGGACAAGAGGCAGCCTGTATTCCTTTCCTGGCCAAGATGCCTCCTTTCCAGCTCAGAATCCAGAAAATGTCAGCAGATTAAGCTGTTTTCCAGAATCATGAGATTCAGTTCGTATCCTCAGCTTCTATACAAAAGTCACACACACCACTCTAGTGATGGAAATAGCATCTCTATAAAGCAAATTTTCTTACCAACACCTCGTGGCGGTTATGTCTGGTACAGCTGGTGACTGAGAAAACTGGATTATGAATGACATGGGAACCATACCATCAAAAGTTCACTATATTCTTACTTCAACTCTCTGGCTTCTGTGAAGCCAAACGTTGTAGATGTTGGCAAAGATGGCCAGCATCCTTCTGGGCTATATTAACCAAAATGTTGCCAGCAAGCTGACAGGATCCTCTCCCTCCACTCAGCACTGGTAAAACACTCCTAGAGTACTGAGTCAAAGTTTGGCCCCCTCAGTGTGACATAAACATCAAACTGGAACAATTCCAATGAAGTGCCATGAAGGTTACTGAAACAATTGTCATAAGAGGCTGGGAGAGCTGGGGCTGTTCTCGGAGAACAGATTAGAGAACAGAAAGCTCAAGGGCATCTTATCAGTGCATACAAATATTGGATGGGAGGGTGTAAAGAAGATGGAGCCAGGCTCTCTTCAGTAGTTCCCAGTAACAGGATAAAAGCATTGGACACATATTAAAATATAAGAAATTCCACTTACATGTAAGAAAACACTTTTTGACAGTGAGGGTGGCCAAACACTGGAACCCTGCTCTAAACTAGGGTCTAAACTTCCCATCAGTTCCCAATGACCATGTATTTACTTCCCATAAATACGTCTCCACCATCCTTTTCCCTCAAAGGCTCTCCTCTGAAACATCCCCACAGATACAATCCTACCAACCTCCAAGTCACATGGTAAAGCTCTTGTTAAAAAGTCTGCAAAACTCTCAGTTATTGTGTTGTTGATGGGTCATGATTACTGCTAACCCAGGCACTCTCACTACCCTTTTAACCCCCGTTTTCTGTGTTCGTCTGTCATGTTGTTTTATAGTGTGCAAACTCTGAGAGTTAGGACTGGCTTTTTATTCTGTGATTATACAGCCTCAAGCACCTTATGCATACCTAGTGTTCCTAGATACTATTGTAAAAACAAGCAATAAAAAATTGATCTGCTGATGTAAGTTTAAGACAGTACATTATCTATCACTTTCGTTTTTAGATACTTGTTCAAGAAGGTTTTCATTGTGGAAGACATTTATTTCACTTAAGTTTAGCCATTTAACTGTCAGAGACCTCATGGAAAGACAGATAAGCACCATCAGAGAGGCATTTGTCTCACCTCAGGAGACTTGTCTCAGCCCGGTGTGATCCTGCCTCTCTCTTTATTTATTAGAAGGTGAGCATAGAGTCATAAAATTCAGCCAGCTGAGTTTATGCAAAAAGGCATCCTTTTGACTAGATATAAATCTACATACTCATCAGTAAAAATCTAGCTTTGAAAATGTTTATTTAGATGGCCTGAACAAAATCTCATCTTTTGTTTTTCCCCCAAAACGTCAGAGAGTAATACAAGATCTCTTATAACACACCATTCATATGATTTAGTTACAGTATTATGCTTTACTAGTTGCTATCTTTCTTCACAGAAGCTGAGAGGAGATTCCAGTGTGCATCTACTTTGTGCACTGACACTGCTTTTTGAGAAAACAACTGTTTTTCTCATCACAGTCTGTAAACCTGCTATGGAACACAAAAAGCCACTCAACTGAGTTGTTCCAGTTTCAGTTAAACTTGCTTAAGATCTGGATTAGGCATTTCTAAAATATCCTTCAATGCTTTACAACTTAGAAAAAATTGAAGTAGCACCAATAACCTAAAATGTTGTTGAGGAATCTGAAAGTAGTGCTAGACTAACTGCCACAGTTCTGGTAATTAAGTGCTCCTGTAAATGGTATTCAGTATTCTGACACTTCTGTTAGGGTGAGGAAAAGACTTGTTAGAAGTAACAATGGATGACTGTTGTGATACAGAAAATGCTGAACTCCAGCAGTCTCTGATTAACAACTTACACAGCTAAGCAATTAATTCCTGCCTTTGCAATATAACTTAAGTTACAAAATGCCAGTGAGAAAAATGAATTTTATTCCCCCAACAAGCTGACCAAGGCTATACAGTCTCCTACACAATCTGAATCTAATTTTGAGTAAAAGAGATTGAGAGCGAGAACTTTTTTCCTTTGTTGTGAAATTCAGTCATGTGGAGAGAGAACAAGTGTTTACTATCCTTTCAGAAAAAAGAAATATTTGTGATGATTGCCAAGAAGAACTCAATCATTTAACAACATGCAAAATCTTGGACATGGGCTGGAAATATTTTAAGTTGCATTTGAATTTCAGAAGGAACAGTGCAAAAAGTACTTTATGCACATATAGCAGTCATCTGCAGGGCTACTTAAAGGAGACAGAATTAATTTTGGACCTTGCTGTGCTTTGTAAGTTTATAATAATGCAACTACAGGATTGGCAAGCATTAGATCTTATCATTTTTGGAAGGCTGCTGGAGGTGAAAAGAGGCAAGCAGGATGTAGGTTTGGCTTCAGCCACTTTAAGTCATATCTAAGCATGATTTTACTCATTAAATAGCCGTAGTTATCTTTACATTTAAGTAGTTACAAGAGAGTCTAATTTCTCATAAAAAATGTAGAAGGGAGAAAAAACCAGATCAAACAGGCTTTTGAACCTAGATATCAATTCAAGATTTAATGGCATTTTAAAATCAAAGGACAACTTAGATGGCAGCACACTTCTCAGGATTATTGTATAGAATCTAATTTTGGATATAATTTATGTTGCTTTTCTTGATATGAACTCATAAAGCCAAAGCTTTACTAAAATGTTTAAGACAGAGTTCAAGTTACAGACATTAAAAAGGAGGTTGTGATATAAAATCTTTCATCTCTGGCAAAAATTGTAGAATCATAGAATTGTTTAGGCTTGAAGAGACCTTTAACTTCATCAAGTCTAACCCTTAACCCAGCACTGCCATGTCCAGCACTAAACTATGTCTCCAAGCACCACATTTACCCATCTTTTAAATACCCACAGGGATGGTGAGTCAGCCACTTTCCCGGGCAGCCTCTTCCAGTGCTTGTCAACTCTTTCAGTCAAGAAATTTTTCCCAATATCCATTCTAAACCTCTTCTGGTACAACCTGAGGCCATTTCCTCTTGTCCTATCCCTTGTACTCAGGATAGGAGGTCAGCCCTCAGCTGGCTAAAGCTCCTTCCAGGTAGTTGTAGAGAGCAGTAAGTTCCTCCCTGGGCCTTCTCCAGACTAAACACCCCCAGCTCCCTCAGCTGCTCCTTGTAGGACTTGTGCTGTGTATAATACTAAATATTCTCATGAATAGTTCAATAGTTTGCTAGTTGAACTCAAAGTAGGCAGCTGAAGTAAAACGAAACACTTCTTCCTTGTTTTCACTTCTTTAGCAATTACAGGAGTCTGTAAATCAGTGAGATCTTATGGAGAGAGAATCTGCTATGTTCCATGAATGTTCCTGTCCCAATATTTCAAACTTTAAGACAAAGCTTGGCTATACTGTGACAGTCTTACTACCAACATTTGAAGTCAGTCAAACAGTAATTTGATCATGTGAGCTCTTATTGCAAGCCAGGGCCTGTCTTGTCACACTTAAGCTTATCTACTATACTTCCTGCATGCACGAAAAAATAGGTATTTGTTCTGTACAAGCCAACATTTGTTACATGATTGTCAAAGGTTGGTTGCACCTTTTTCAAAAGCATAAACAGGAAAAGTACAGAAATGCCAATTAAAAGCCATAATTTGCTGTCACACCTACGTAAATATTAGGATCTTCAGTCTGGAAATTTCAATGGGAATATTCAGCTCTGTTCAACTATACTTAATATCTGACTGTGTTTATAATCTTACAGCAGCTGCCCCATTCAAAACCACTCTTCTGTGCTTTCACAGCTCCAGCATCCTCCTGTTTGTCAGAACAACATATCTATCATTTTGTAGTCATTCTTCTCTCCCACCTCTCTGAGTATTTTGCCAAGCCCTGTTGATTCCCCCTTTATAATATGTCCTTGAAAAACAAGCAAGTCCTTTCTCTCACTTCCTGTGAGGGAAACCTTTGCCTGACTTCTGATTGCCTGTCTTCTGAAGTTCCTAAATTACTGCTACCTCCTCTGCCTTTTCTAATTGGTACTCCCACAATTGCCACAATTCCCTTCACAAAAGCATCCCTTCTTACAAACTATGAATTACCTTACTAGTTTCCTCCATCCTAGCAAGCAAATATTTCCAGTTGTGCTTTCTGATCTTTCACATTTTTATTTCAATCTTACATTCAATTAAATTGGCACTTCCAATTGGACTCCATTCCTGCAAAGTCACATCCTACCCCTGCAACCAATTTCCATTGTCTCCTTCCAGAATATATCACTACCATACAGATCATTATTCTACATACATCATTTGGGCATTTTCCCCGCCAAGGACAGTGGGATTTCAGTATTCCTGAGTCAAACAAGAACTTTTGCACACAGCTTTCTACACTGCCCATGCGACAGGCTCACATTAGAACTTCATGGGGAATTAAATACTGTAATTTCTATCTTAACGCAGCTGATCTGCTACATGAAGATCCTCCTACACAGTAAGTTCTCTCATGCAGAGATTTTGTCTTTGTTCTGACACTTTGCTGAGAACACACGTCTTTAGTTCACAAAATATAGGATATCTGGTCCTTGTAAAAGCAAAATAACTCCCTGCCAAAAATGCAAACTACCCTCCCTTTCTCTCCCTTAAATAAAAGCCAATCAACAAACCTCTAATTAAACTAAAGGACTTGTATCATTAGCTTGTCTGGTGGCAATAATTTTACAATTCAATGGATAGCACACGCTGGAAATTGAATGTTACTTTTCCAGGGAAAATACTCAAATTTGTTCTCCAGATAGATAATTTGGAGTGGTTTAACCCTTACAAAACTGTGTATCACAATAAGAATATGCATTTATCTTGTATTTTAACTAAGTTTGTAGTTTCACATTCAGCTACTTGTGCCTTACTGAAAAAACTCCCAACAAACTAAAACAAACCAACCACCAAAAATCTTCTGTATAAGACACTGGCCTAAAATGCCCATGTTTGGGAAGGCTGGCAAGGAAAACAAGAGGCGAAAACAAGGAGAGCAGGAGTGCTCCCCCGTCCTGTGGCAAAAATATATCTTCTGTGTACAAAGTTACTTTTTTGTACCTTGACCGGAGTACAAATACTTCCGTTCTACTCTCTGTCTGGACCCTTACAGTGTAGTGCAACTTCCTACAAGGCAAATGACTGAATACCTCTCTGCTCTACCTTCATATACTCTGTGGGATCACTTCTCTGTAGTTTTTAACACACGTGGTTGCTACAATAGGTAGCAAAATCCTGGGCTTTGCAGAACTGACTGATCTCCTTCAGAGTATCTACTCTCTGTACACTTACTTTTAGGATTCCATTTACGAACTTCTAAAACACAACTGAAGGAAACCATTTTGCAATCCCTGCTTTCTTCGGGTTCTAGAATATTCCACTGGCTGTGTACAGCTCATTATTTCATTGGCAAAGCTATTACAAGTTTGCTGGTTAAAATCTTTTCTCCTAAACCTTCAATAAGGTAAATAAACACTTTTGTCTTGGCATATACAAGGTGCCCGAGACTTTTCTTCACTTAGTTTCCCCCTTTAGGCCTAACTAACCAGAGTGACAAAACATATTCACAAGAAGATACAGAAAGGGAATATATCATAGAAAGGAGGAAAGGTGCAAACAAGTCAGGCTAAAAAACCTGAAAAAACCTGGGCACTAAGCCCTCCTGCCATCATTCTGGGCATACAACTCACTCCTCCCAGCAAGAGATTGACAGAGGACCCATAATTAAAAACTGGAAAATTATTTTAAACCCGTAAAATTGTCTGTAGTAAAATTGTATGCATAGATTAAGTTTGCATTTTAAACATTTGAAGAAAAACAACCAAGAGATTTAAAGATAAAAATTATAATCAGATTAAATAGGAAGATATACACATGATAAACAAAGACTTGAAACAAATCTTCAAAATGATTCAGAGCTGCTGGGGGAAATGGAGGTCTGACTGGTTAAAACATGAAAACTTTCAGAATGTTAGCAGATACAATCTATAATGATAAATCAAGGAGTTTTATATATATGGTCTGTATTTGGAATAGAATTTGCTTTGCAGGAGAAAATGGCACAGATGAAGATTTTCATTCTGCAGAAAAACAAATCAGAGCAATGAAACTCAATTATATTTAAAATGCAGATTTGCCAACAATGCAAAAACCATGGAAATGACAGATCTCAACCACAATTTGATTTAAAAATCCATAATAATGCTGCACTTAAATTCCACCTCTTTCCAACTACTTCAAATCAAAAGACAGCTAGGATTTATTGGAAGATAATATATGAATGCTTAAAAAAATCTTATAAAAACCTGAGGAAACATTATGGGGCTCATTTTTTGCAAGACTTGTGAAACCAGAACTGTCAGGTATTAATGATGTTTTGTGGTCTGATTTATTAACCTGACGTGTTTGTAAGAATTTACAATACTCAGCTTTTTGCATTAAAAAAAATCCAGAAAAACAGTGTATAATAATATAGGTTCACATAATCCAAACACTTTGCATGAAGGCAAAAACAGTGGGCTGCCAGAAAGCTGTAGTTTATTTCCACATGACAAACAGAGGAGCAAACCTAGAAGAAGTCAGAAATCACCTTCCTTCTCCTACTGCAGAAGAAGCTGAAAAGAAGAATTTTGAATCCTACTGATCTGAAGCAGAACATGCCAGCAGCATGTATAGAAAAGACTAGACGCAGAAATCTGACAATTAAGAAAGCTTTGCCAAATTTTCAGTCCTGCACAAACCCCTTCTAAATGTGAGGCTCACAGGACTTCTGATTTCTACATTACCCCTTCCTTCTCATACGGAGCTGTATCTATGATTGCATTTAACAGCATTCCCAGCTCACAGTAGTACTTCCCACCTTCATTCATGAGATAAAAGCACTATTTACAGTCTACTGCAATAACTAGACTCCTCATCTACCTCGGGTATTTTAACATTCATGTGATTTACCATCATCAGATAGAGAAACCTTACCCAGAGAAAACTAAAAACCTGTCCAAGACTGGTAAGTGAAAATCTTGAAACATGAATGCTCAGAAAAAGACTAGTGCATTAACTCTTTAGGCACCCAAATTTT
The DNA here is from genome assembly GCA_013397075.1 of Rhabdornis inornatus. Lineage (NCBI taxonomy): Eukaryota > Metazoa > Chordata > Aves > Passeriformes > Rhabdornithidae > Rhabdornis > Rhabdornis inornatus. Next base: position 3,630 of record VWZS01010430.1, on the reverse strand, counting down.
AAATGATCTAATCTTCCAGAGTGCCAAATTCTCGATTCCTTCTGAAGTCAATGAGAGTTTCAAAAGGCAAGACCCTGTCTAGGCTGTTCCTTCCCAGATTAATTTCTAGTTTCTCTGATCACCTGCCTTTAGCTGGCTGTTCCTCTGCGTCTCCAGATGAAACACTGCAATTCACCAACTCTCTGTTGCATTTTCCCCCTCAGGATCTGTAATATTTCATAAACTGAGACATCTGGCAACTACTAGTTAGTTAATTTGAAAGCCAAACAACACCACAACACAGTGATACAGACTTAGCTTCTCCTAAACAAAACATGTCTTACTTGCCAAAAGACATAAGCAGTCCATGTGTGAAGATATGCCAGTTCAACAACAGCCACCTGAGCACAACCTTGTTTATATGTGGCATTTTTTCTGAAAACTGAAAACATCTGTCTCCTTTGGTACTTATTATCTGGGGAAAAAGTATTAACGTTTGCTTCTCTCAGTCAATACACACCTCACAAAACCACATCTATACAAGACACAAAACTAGGCTAAGATCCTCTATATGAGCTCCAAACTACTCAAGACTAGTTCTGATGTGTTTAGATAAGGCACGCCTTCAGATCCCAGTTTAGACAGAACCACATTCAACAATCCTGAAATTACAGCTGCATTCCACTCTTCCAGCCTCCATGTTCTCCTGGTTGTAAATATGATTATTGTACTCTGTGGCAGGCTCTTTATTTTTTTAGTCTTTCTTAACTGCTACCCTCAAAGAGCCACTTTCAGCCTGGATTTCTCCATATAAGGTAATATCTCACACAAACACATTGGGGAATACATGATCCTTATTTAAAAGAAAGCATACAAGTATTTCACTGTTCCTCCAAGCTTTGCTTGTTCTGGAACAGACAGAAAACTTGTTCTTTGTTCTGTGTGAACCTTGGACCTTCCTCCTAACATTACTTTCAAATTTCATGCCTTCAGGCTGAAAATATTTTATTTTTCATCAAACTGTTTTCTTAAATCTGCATGTCACAAACTTTTGCTCTGCTCCTTTGAGGTGTTTCTGCAACTCCCACACTCTTGGCAAGAGCTTACTCTTAAGTAAAAATCCAACACCCTCCTTTATTCATCATCTAGGATGTATGATTAACTTGTTTGTTTCAAAGATGTTGCCTTAAGCTCTGGGTGTTGACTACTCCCTTGGAAGGAACTACACCTTGTTCAGTGTTGGCCCATGTCTCCCCTTCTTTGGGCTGAGAATCCCTAAAGAAGCTGGATCTACGTGTTATGTAACCTGGCCAACATGATACTGACATCCAAGGTTTGGCATTTGCAAGAATTCCTGCTAGGTGTGTTCCATTCCCCAAATTATTCATAGATTCTATCTTGACATGGGAACTATTTCTCCCAAACACCACTGATTCATTGCATCAAACATAATAGAAGACTTAAGTTCACAGATATACACAGTCTCACCTATGACAATGCACAAGAAACCCCTAACGAGAACATGTAACTTTCAGTCTACAGATACAGATAGTAAGTTGTTTACACAGATAGTAAGTTGCTTTCGCTACAAAAACTGGTTCTAGGATAATGCTAGCCCTTTCCAGTGAATTTTGTAAAAATTATTTGGTCAAGGGAGAAGAGATGAACATTTTTGCCAGAGATTAGGATTTATTCACTCTGCATTCTCCAATGTGCTCATCTAGCCCATTGTTTTCTCTAATAATTCTTTTTGAGCTATTTCTGTCTAGCCAGGGAGTATCATCATGCAGCTGCATTCCAGGGCCTATGCTCTGTTCAAAAAAGAAAACAAACAAAAAAAGGAGTTAATTCAAACTATAAATATTATCCTGTTTCCACACAGAGGATCTCTGAAGTATAGAGGATCTTAGTTACATTATCCACAAAAGGTGCATAGCTTTGGTAAGACACATGTTAGCAGAATTTAGCTCTCATTTTTCAGCCATTAACTCCAATAATTGTATTTCACAAATGCTTTTGAACTCACCTTTGCAGGTGGGGGAGATTCATCTTGCTGAGGATTACAAAAAAGGCTGAAACAAGGAATTTTTGTAAGAATTGTTGAACAATGAAGAAACAATAATTAGTTCAGAACTTTTAACTAATTTAGTCATCAAACTAACTTTTCTATAGAGAATTTACAAGAAATTAAGCCAACTTAAAACCTAGCAGTTTAGGAATGGCAGAGCTCACAGAAAAGATGAGGAAAATATTAATTTTGTCCTAATTATATTGGACTAAGAAGCCTGCTAATCTGGGTACTACAGACAGACATTTTAAGAGATTCAGACGATGCTTCTGGTACTATTTTTCTCCCTATGATAAATCATTATATGTACAGTATTTATTCTCTGTGCCATTTTACAGGATGCAGCTTTTCCCAATATAGAGCAAGGAAAGAAAAATCAAACTTACCACTGTCTAGCTATTTTTGTATTTTTTCTAGAATAGCAGTTTGCATTTCAGATAGCAATATTAATTCTTTAAACCAACATGTTCCCTAAAAGCTTTGACCACAGGAAAAACTGTGAAGGAAACCACAATCACTACTTTTTGTTTTAACTATAGCATGAGCCATCAGTGATCACTCAGCAGCAAATATGTTTGAAATTGAAGCTTTTCATAAAAGAAATTTACACCTCAATATTATTCTACTCATTGCTATCTGACAGTGCCCTGAAGAGGGAGAGAGGGGAAAATATGGGCAATTTGTACATATAAAGGTGTAAAGCTTGCTATAATGTTGACAAGCGCCAGTATCTTAGGTGCAGTGGAGCATGTCTTAAAAGCCACTAGAACTATGCAGACATATGAAACTATAACCTCTAAAATAAGGCCAAAGTTGCTGTCACACAGGGCTGCTGGCTATTCAAGTGCTTCTTCAGCAAACTGAAGTCACTTGTGGGCTATTTTAACTTACAGTGCACTTCTTGTTTCTTCCAAGTTCTTTTTTTTTTAATTTGTTCCCCTTTATCACTCCTATATTTGGATATTTATAACATTCTTTCTCTGAATACATAGTATTTTCCAAAATGTATGCCAGATTCTAGAGGTAACTACTACATTATACAATTTGATCTTTTGAGTTCCTCTTTACACTTTAAAATTCTAATAAAAGATAAAATGCATGGGCTAAATCAGCTAAAAACACACTTCATAAATCTATTTCTGTTAAACTCTGGAAATTTTGAATAATGGGCTTTGTTTCAATAGGCATCTGTTGGGTGCAGTAGACATGACACGAAAATCCTTAACCCCCTAATTTTTTAAGAATTTTTTGTTGTATATAGTATCCTGTAGCAGTGCTGCATATAAAACATTTAGTTAAACACTGCATGAAAACAAATAGTGTACTGTAGTCACAAATTACCACATTAACATGCCAAAAGGCTTCCAGTAAACATTAGAAAGACAGAAGTACAAAAGAAATAAGAATCCTTGGAAGGTAATGAAAGGTGGTGATATAAACTCCTGAGGACTTGCAAACTGGAACAGGAATTGCAGTTGTTCTGTTTATGTCTTACATAATGACTTGGTATACTAGCTGCTAGCCTTACTGAAAGCTATACAACAACATAAAAATATTTTTCTCACACGAGTGCATAAAAAAAA
>VWZS01010429.1:235124-259127 GCA_013397075.1 Rhabdornis inornatus | reverse complement strand
CTGACAGCCCCAAAAACCCTGAGCTCATGTCCACAGATAGCAGCACCCCATGGCTTTCCCAGCTTTCCAGCCTCTCTGGCCCAGCCAGGAGCATTCCATGGGATTCCAAGGGCAGGACCTGGCACATGGCCTTGTTGACCCTCAGCCCATGGATCCAGCCTATCCAGGTCCATCTGCAGAGCCTTCTTGCCCTCCAGTACATTAACACTCCCGCCCAACTTGGTGTCACCTACAAACTGCCTTGAGGGTGCCCTCGATCCCCTCATCCAGATTGTTGGAAATGGGATGAGGGTGCGAAGGATGTTGAGAGTGGTGGGGATGGGAGCACAGCATGTGTGTTCCCAGACATCCCTGGGGATGTTCCTTCCCAGTGACCTGCTGGGAAAAGCAAGTGGCTCCCTTTGCCACCTCAGTGTCAGAGCATCCTGGCAGGGATGTCACAGGAAGGCTTAAAGATTTCTTGCTTGGAGCTTTAACAGGTAGCACTACTTTTGGGGAGAAGTTTGGGAATGGCCAGCAGGCAAAACTCATTGGTGATGATGGAGATCACCAGAAGATCCTGCACCTGCTCCACTCCCAGCTACCACACATGGCAGGCTGGATGTATCTGGACATTCTAGATGCTGAGGCAGCTCTCATCACGGCAGAGATGTTCACCACTGAGATTTCAGGACCCAGCCAGGCTCCTGAGAGCACTTTAGGGGTGGTTTAGGGTTGGTTCCCCATGCCCAAGGCACCCTGAAGGTGAAGGCATCCCTGTAAGATCCTCCAGGGCTCCCTGTGATCAGACCCATTGCAGACCAGGTGCCAGCCTGGCTGCAACAGGCTGCAGAGCTCAGGGTGGGACAGCAGGCTCTGCCCCCCACCATGGGGACAGGTACCACCTCCTAATCCTTTAGGGATGGGGACTGCTTGGGAAAATGCCAGGAATAGCACATGAAGAAGTGACCAAGCTTCCAGCAGCCATGAGTGTGCACTGGATGCAGCTCCCAACTCATTTTCCTCTGGCCACCCCCTCCTCCAGGAGCACAGCTCGGGGTTGGAGAGGAGAAGGCAGAGACACTTCAGCAGCAAGTTCCATAGCTGCATCTTCACAAGAAGATACTTTAGAATTTGTTTCAGCTTGCTCCTTAACATCCTGTCTTATTCTTCCCCTGGAAATAATGAGTATTTTGTTCTCCAGGGGCTGTCTCCATACCCATATGTCACTGTGTCTTCTCTGTTCTCAGGCTTTGTGAGTTTAGCTCAAAACCTGTTCCACTCCCTGAACACCATTTGCACTGGGGAAAGTGCTGTGAGATCTGTGAGATGTAATTGGGGCTGCAGCTTATTTCAAATAATGACAATTTTCAACTGCATGACTCCTCCACAAAGCCAGGGTCTGGTAGGGCACTAAGAAGTTCCTCCACACACAGGAAATACTCCAAGGCTATGTCTGTGTGGAGCTGGCCTCCCTGCTGGAGCAGCCAGCCAGGTCCAGCCCTGCTCTGTGCCAGGGCTCTCTTCTGTGCTCCTGGGCATCCCCCTAGCAGCCCAAAGCCTGAGAGCCTTGGATTTTAAATGAGGACCTTGCATGTGCCCATGACTGATGAAGCTGGTGGTCTGGTGGGTGCTGATGGGGTGGGTAGTTGGCCCAGATGCCCCCTCAATGGCCACAGTTCCCCCTTGGTGACAACAGTAACATCTCAGTGGCCATAGCACCCTCTCAATGGCCCTGAGAGCATGGCATTTGGTGGCACTGGAGTGACACCGAGTCCACATTTTCTCCAAATGCATCTGAGCCTAGGCCCTGGGTGCTGCTCTGTGCTCAGGGCCTCTTATCTACACTCTCCAGCATTTGGAGAAGAGTCTGTCCAGGCTTCTCTTGCTCTTGCTCATCACCTCCCTGGGCGTGGCTCCCCTTCACCTGCTGCCCACACATGGCACAGCTGGATGTGCCACATGCTCAATGTGTCCCTGAGCATGGCCAATGTTTTCAGGGCTTGCCCTTGGCTCTGGCCAGCACTTGTCAAGAAGCTAAAAATCAGTGCCCTGCTCCTAACCCTGGCACCTTTGCAAGCCCTCCAAGTGCTTCTCTGCCTCCCCCAAGAACAGACAGGCCAACACTGAAACCCTGAAGCCTGGTACCTTCCTTAGCTCTTCCTCTTTGGGGAGAAATTGTTCCCTGTGAGGATGAGCACAGGGTACCCAGAGCAGCTGTGGCTGTCCCTGGATCCCTGGAAGTGTCCAAGGCCAGGCTGGATGGGGCTTGGAGCAGCCTGGAATAGTGGAAGGTGTCCCTCCCCATGGCAGGAGTGGGACTGGATGTACTTTAAGATCTCTTCCAGCCCAAACCATTCTGTGATTCAATAATTCCATGATGCTCTTGGTTCCTGGTGTCTAGGTCCATAAGGAATTCCTGGTCCCCCACAGAGGATAATAGGGCTCCCATTCTTCACAGGGACTTGCTGCCTTGACAGCCAGGATTTAATATCCCCTCTACACCTTTCAGAAATTGTTCCCAGTGGTTTCTCACCAGGGGGCTGCTGCCCGGGGAAGGCTGAGGTGGCTGCCTGGGCTGTGGTTGTGCAGGTGGCCACACAGGGGTGCCAGAGACTGTGCACAGCATCCATCCATCCAGCCATCCATCCCTCAACCCATGCCTCTGCCGGCACCAAATCGCCTCTCCTGCTGCTGCAGCCCAACAAGCTGTCCTTTCAGGAACCTGGTCCGGCAGCCTGGGCTCTGCACCCCCCTCAGCTCTGGGAAGCTGTGACAGCCGGGAATCAGCACTGCTGGAAATGTCAGAGTGATGAGCTGTTGCAAGACTCAGCTACTGCTCTCAGCACAGAGCAGCATATGGAGTTTTACAGAATCACTGGTGGCTGGGCTTGGAAGGCAGCTCAAAGTGCCACTCCACCCCCTGCCAAGGGCAGGGACACCTTCCACTATTCCAGGGTGCTCCAAGCCCTGTCCAGCCTGGCCTTGGACACTGCCAGGGGCAGCCACAGCTTCTCTGGAAAACCTGTGCCAGGACCACACTGACCTCACAGACAACAATTTCGTCCTAATAGCTAATCTATCACTATCATCCCATGTAAAAAAAAAAAAAATCTCTCTCCATATTTTTTATCACCTCCCTTTAAGTACTAGGATACCCTACAAAGCCGATGCAAGTCAGACCTCCAATAATTTAGTAATTAAAAAAAGAATAATGCTGGATGATGCTTAGCCAAGTCCTGTTCCTTTGGAGCAACATCTCCTTTTTTCGTTGTCAGAAGGTGGTAAGTATTTGTGGACAAAAGGAGTCATACAGGGCTTAGAGCAATTTGTAGTGAGCAACTCCTTGTTTTGAGGGAATTCTCAGCCTCCTCAAACCATGATCTTCAGGGAGAACTGAGAAAGACCAGACATGTGTCGAAGTGGCACTTAGGGACATGGTTTAGTGGTGGTCTTGACAGTGGGGGAATGGTTGAACTCAATGCTTTTAAAGGTCTTTTCCAACCTAAATATCTCTGTCACTGTGTGGTGCTTGCTGCATGTGTGCTGCATCCTGATGATGCAGCCTTCTTTATTTGAAGATCTTGCCGGATGCTCCTTGGGCTCTGCTCTCTCGCCATCCTCTCTGCTTCATTTCCTTAGAGAAAGAAGACATTTCCTGGACCACAACTATTAAAATACACCAAGTTTAATGAGCATTTCGGATGCCCAGATGCTGCTGCAGTGGGTGTGTAGCTGGCCAAAAGTGTGCTTGAGCACAGGCATTGCATAAGGCACCTCATAAAGGCAAGGAAGAGTCTGCTGAAGGAGCTCAGAAGAGGGGGAGAACAACAGTAACAGCTGGATGAACAAGGAAGGCTCGCTGGGAGGCAAAGACAGAGGTGTTTTTATAAGCTAAGTATGCCTCCACAAATCACAGAACTCCTGCCAGTACCTTGACCTCTTGTGTTAATGACAAGGCAGGATCTGCAGGCAATTAAACAAGGAGCCAGACTGAAGCACTGCCAAATCTCCCAAATTTATCATAAAGCCACATAACAACGTTACTCAGGGCCCTGCTCCAGGGGCTTAGAGCATTGCATTTCCTCTTCATTATAGAAACAACCTCTCACTCCCAAAACAGTTAAGTTTCCAGCCTCCCCAAAAGGCGGGGGAGAAGAGGAGCAGAGAAAGCTGGAAAATAAGAACCAAGTTTAACCTCACTGTTCAAAAAAACCCTGAAAGGAAAAGAAACTTGGAAGAGTCAGGGCAGGGGGAGCTGACTCATGGTGTTTGAATGCTCAGGGTTGGCAGCACTGCCTCTGGCATTTCTGTTCCAGTCCAGCTCATGAAATCCTGGAAGTTTTGCAAGACACTGTTAGATGACTTCTAGACCAAAACTATGCTTCAGTTCAGAGAGTCCATGCAACCCTGCTCTGACTGCACCGTGTGATATTGATTTTTCAAACTCTGTTCAGGAATGGAATGGAAGGATAACTGCAGACCAACATCCCTGCCCCTGTCCTTGCCCTACAGCCAGCACTGGAGACTCAGAGCAGTACTGGAGCGGGGTTTTGGCACTGATCCTGAATATCTGCTGCTCCAAAAGCCGTATAGTCATTTCAGGTACAATCTAACTTGGGGACAAATCCACAGAAAGCTTCTGCAAGCTTTCCTAGCACTTAAAATGTGGCACTTTAATTTGATTCTTCAGGTGATGGAGGCAAGCCTGTGGGTTTCACAGAGCAGGTGTGCTCCTCTGCCTGGGTCTCCCAATGCAGGGGGCAGGAGCAAGATGCAGACAGCCCATCAGGGGTGTGCCCCTCCATCCCTCAGGCACTAAGCTCACACACAAAACCTCAGAACAAGGCTACGAGCAGACCTGGAGCACCAGGTCTGGAGATATCTATCCTGTCAGGCTGGGGCAGTGTAGCACAGTCACAAGCTGGGATCATCAGGAGGAGGTGGAGACTGGTCGGTGGGAGCAGGATGAGCTGGGAAGAAAGGAGGAATTACTGATTTCAGGCTGCTATCTGCGTAGGGTATGGCTCAGAGCCGGACAATTGGATCTGGAGATGCAGGTCCCCCAGTGCTGCTGTCTGAGTCGTTCTGCTGACCCAAGGCAGCTAAAAATAGAGGCAAGTAGATAAAACATTACCCTCTCTCCTGACAAACCACATTAGTAACTAAGTGTGGCCTCAGAGAACCAGATTAGTGTGTCACAGCTGGATCCTCCACAGCCTGCCCGATGCTCATCCTGTGGCCAAGGGACTCCATGACACTGCTCTGCCTTATCCACATTTCAGGAACCTCCCCTGACAGTCTCACCCTTGCTGAGACACAGAAAAGGTCTTTCTTTTCTACCTGGTGCTTTATTTTCTTCTAAGGCATAAGGGTACCTTTGGGATTCCTACCCCTTCACCATCTTGAAATGTATCTAATAGCTTTAGAGGGGGAGTTAGGCAGAAGATGGAGTTTCTTTAAGAAAATAAATTTAACCCCTGCCCTATTTGCTCCCTCACTGTGGATGAATGATCATAGGAAAACACATCACCAGGATGTTCCCAGCATCCTTCCCAACCCCACATTTATCAGGGTTAAGTGAGACCCCAGGACAGCTCTTGGTCACTGAGCCTAGAAAAGTTGGACAGGTAATTTATGGCACCGTCTCCCTTTTCGTCCCAGACTGGCCTTCACTCTCATGGGAGCACAGGGCTCTTCAATGCCTGGCTGCAGGAATGGGAAAGGTGCCATAACCTTAAGGGGCTCCTGAGCCTCACCAAAAGCCAACAAGAAAACCTCCTCATGCTGTTTTTGCCAGGCTCATAAACTGGTCTCTGCCGAGCAGTGTCAGCCAGAGCCTCTAGCCTCATTCCTTGCTCTCTGAAATTATGCACCTCTTCTTTATTCCTCACTCTTTCTGCTCCTCCTGGGTCTCATCCTCCAGTCCAGGGCTGCAATTAAAAGTCCAGATCTCATCCATTTCCCATGGAGAGAGTCGCAGAGTCACTGCTGCCAGAGGGGGGATTTCAAACCTTCTTCTGTGATGTGTCTCACCTCCAGTCCTTGGCCTTGCCTAAACTTTCCCAGCCCTTTCTTGTGGCTAGGAAGAGAGCTCTTCTTAGGATGCATCATCAAGAGACTGGGTAAATCTGGAATGCAGGTGCTGTTTCCAGCAATTCATGTTTCCCTGGAGCATTTGGCTGTCTCCTAATGGGAAAATTGTCTGTTAGGATGAATCCAAGAGCCCAAAGCTCTGAGCTCTTTGAAAAACATTACGCCTGAGTCTACCATTCATGGCAGGTAAGCAACACGGTTTGTGTTTGGGGTTTTTTGGTAAAAAAACAACCAGAGGTGCAAAGATCCTGAAGCACACAACACACCCGCAGCAAAATTTTAGGTTTTCTCGCAGGCTTCTCGCTCCTGCCAAGCTTTCCCACTTCCTTCTGCCGCAGCACAGGAATGCTGCACACAGCTGGAATACAGCTCGATGAAAGATGCTGTGGATAATATCCTCGCGCTGCACACCAGCACTTGCCAATGTGACCTTGGTTAAAATTGGAAGCCATCCCAGATCTTTCCCCTTCACTAATATATTTAGAAGCCTGTGCTGAGCCTGGCAGAGCAGCACTAACCTGCGCACTCACAGGGTGTCAGAATAAATGTGCCGTGATAGATAGCTTAGGAATTGCAAGGCTACAGCAGAGCAGCAGGCGTGGGGATGCAGGAGTCATCATCTGGACCTTGGGTAAAGGCTCACAGAGGGACAAATGATAAACTGCCCATCCCAGAGACTGCCCAGGGATGTGTGTGCTGGCTTTGAGGGAGTGTAATGCACTGCACTGCTGGGACTGGCTCAAAGACACCTTTCAGAGCTGTACATGAGGCTCGAGGTTTTGGAGCCTTGTGGAGATGAATGCCAGGATTAGCCTCTCTTGTGCACTTCGCAAATCTTTTTGCCACTAGAGTGAAATACCTTGGCAGGAGATTATTTATCTTCCAGGACCATGAGACCTGGGAGCAGGAAGCAGGGAGCTTCCAGGGGAAAGTCTTCTCACCCTGGCTATTCTGGAAGAGCCTGATAATAGTTATGAGTTACAGCACTTCAGATTATCAGGGCCCAAGAGAAACCTTCAGGTGACAGACACAAGGACTGTCACCACCTCCTAGGCAGGACAGATAAATCTGCGTATCACCTTCCTAACCCTTGTCCAGGGAAATACCATCAGAAGAGAGAATAGCTCCTCTAACCTAGTTCTGCAGCCCTTTCTAGTGCAATCACCATGTTAACAGGATAGAGAGATATACCCTGAGCAACCTGGTCTAGTGGAAGGTGTCTCTGCTCATGGCAGGTGACATGGATGATGGACTAGATGACCTGTAAAGGTCCCTTCTGATCCAAGCCATCCCAGGATTCTATGACTCTGTGAAAATAAGGAAGCTGGGAGCACCAGCATAGCTAACTGGAGAAGCTTAATGACACCCTACCACAGCTGAGTAACTCTCCTCACATATGATCCAAGCCCACAGGAAGCACCAGGTATTTCAACCTATTAACCAGTGATCACTAACAAAAGGGATATGGGTGTAGAGCACAGACACAGAAACCACAGCTCTGCTGGGGATTGTGAACACTGTGGTCAATCCTTTTGCCTGTCAGAGCTCATGGAATTTTCAAACGTTTTAGGCGGGAAGAGACCTTTAAACATCAACTAGTCCAACCCTCCTGCAATGAGCAGCAACCTCTTCCACTGGAACAGGTTGCTCCAAGATCTATCCAACCTGGCCTCAATGTGCAAGCTTAAAATCACTTGGGGTTCTGTCTCCTTGCAGAGCTTCACTGATGCCTGCAAAGAACTCTACCTGTAGGCATGATTACTTATGGAAAAGCTTCGAGGACTCCTCCATGAATAAAGTGTAGCTAGGGGATTCAGCACGACTGAGATAAACTCATTTCTAGGCTGTAGGAAGTAGACTCACAAACAGCTTTTTGTGCCTGGTTATTTACTGGGGATTACTGGACCAGGCTGGTGGGAGTTTTATCAGCTGTGTTCACTCATGCTGTGTGCAACAGCACAGAGCATCTCCTTGGTGTTGGTCTCCAAGTGATGGAATTCAGAGGCAAGGCAGATTACACAGCCTTGAGGAAGCACCCCAAAGCTCAAGGTGTTCAGTGTCCACGCTGGTTTTGTCCCTTGCCCATCTTCTGAGCAGCATAATCTCCAAACCCAGACTCTTTCACATGTTATTAGCCTCTTCCTGGCTGTTTTGGACCAGCCACCAAACCCTCTCAGGCACCTGGAAATTGGTATCCACGCCCATCAGGTTGCTGCTACCCAGGGGCTGGTTTTATTTGGTCTTCTTGCATCTTATCACCAATATGTAACAAAGAACTTGCAGAGCTTCTGCCCCACACGGGCAAATCTGTGGCTGAACTCTGCTTGCACTGAGGCAATGCTACATCCAGCTGTAGAGGAGCAGGACTGAGACAGTGACACTGGTGATAATTTGCTTTGCAGTGACTCATTAATGGAGAGAAAAGTGCTCAGAGGCGACAAAGTCCCTATTAAGCAGCATTAGACCTGTTTAGTTAGGTTTTAGAGATAATTGCTAATAGTGACACGTTCACATTTCTAAAGTGCAAAAACAATAGTTACTTTTTGCAAATGTTAGGACATTTCTCCTGGAAAAGACAGGGGAGAAAGGAATGAATATCAGCTTGAGGAAATGCAGGCACATGCATCACTGAAGAGAAAAATGAAGATTTTAGCTTGGAGCACGTTTAAAAATAGAAAGAGGGGAAAAACATCCAGAGATCTTCTCTGTATGAGGTTGTGTTCCTGCTGGAAGAAAGGACTGCCCGCTGCAGTCGGCCCTGCTTGGGAGTGGTTTGGTACCTCTGCTGCAGAGATAACTCTCCTGAGCATGTTATCAGGTGTTGGAAACTCCAAGGTCACAGCTGCCAGGCCAGGCACCTTAATGCCTGGTACTGACCTTGAAGGACCTTTTCACAGCAGTCTAAACTGATGGGAGGGTTTGCTGCTACAGTCCCACCCTTGGCCACACGCCAGTCAGAGATGAGATGTCATGTAGTGAGTCAGAAGTTAAATTGGTACCCCTCAAAAAAAAAAAAATTCACTTAAACATCACAGAATCACAGAATGGGTTGTGTTGGAAGGGCCTTAAACATCATCTGTGTAGTTCTGACCCCCTGCCACATGCAGGGACAGCTTCCACTAGGCCAGGTTGTTCTGAGCCCTGTCCAAGATGGCCTGGAACACTTCCAGGGATGGGGAAGCCACAGCTGCTCCGAGCCTCTGTGCCAGGGCCTGCCACCCTGACAGCCAAGAACTCCTTCCTAATATCCCATCCAACCCTGCCCTCTTTAGTGGGAAGCCATTCCCCTTTGTCCTGACCCTCCAGGCCCTTGTCCAAAGTGCCTCTGCAGCTTTCTCTGAGTCCCGTTAGGCACTGGAAGGTCATCACAAGGTCTCTCTTCATGCCAAGCCAATCCACCAGACACTAAAGGTACTTACCTCTACCCACCCTACACCATCTCATGCACCTCCTGGCTTCAGGTGACTCAGATGTTTCCCTGGCCTGGAGAAGGTTTTGGGCCCCTGAGAGCTCGTCTAGTTTTTCTGACTCTACCAGTCGGCCTAATAAAAGATATCATCTCTCGACAGGCACACACCACTGACTTCAAGGAGACCTTGCATGTAGCTGGATCTGCCCAAGATAACCTGTCACTCCTCCAGCTTTGTGCTTATCTGTGGGAACAGGGTGTGTGCAGCGGGAGCCTCGACTGGGTCTCTGGGCTTCCCTCCCTCTTCTGCACCTGAATGAGCTTATTGTTTGTGCCTCTTTGTCTGTTGGAGGGGAGGAAGGAGGTCTGAAATGAATTGGGTCAAACAAGTTTTTCAGCTGCGTGCAGGTTAGGAGAGGCCACAAGAAAAGAACCACAGCCCTTTGAAGTCAGGCTGCTCCTTTTCTTTTCCATTGGCTGTTTTTTAATTCTGACAGTGAGTGATACTTTCTCAGATGGAGATCAATTCACTGAACACGAGAACAAAGGCTCTATAAACACACCACTATCTAAGGGCTCGCATTGCAGTGATATATCACTGATGGAAGGCAGGAGGCAGCTCCAGCTAAATCATGTCTACAGTAAGGGCAAACCTTTCCTCCAGGATCTTTCACTCTAAAAAATGCTGGGACTGGGCAGAAATGAGGGTATCCCCTCTCCATTCCTATCTGCCTTTAACAGATATTGGTAACTAGGAAGAAAATTAATTTAGTATTCCAGCCAAGCTGGGCTGGTGAAATGCCTTCTACTCCCTGGACATCAGTTTTGCCATTCAGCAGGAATCCCTGAGCTCCTTCCTGCAGGACAGAGCTGCACCCACACTTCATCTCATCACCACCAGCTGGACCTCAGGACCTGAGGCTGCTGCTCAAGAGGACAGAGACAATGCCAACCCTGCCAGAGAGAGTGCAGCCAAAGATTGACAGGGAAAGGCAGCCACCACCACTGAAAATTCTCTGCCTGAACCCAAAGGGCTATGGAGGTGCTGTCCCAGGAAACTCCCTGTTTCCTTGCTTTCCTGCCTTGTGGGGATAATCTGCTGGGAACTTAATAATGGAAATGAGTACTTTCCTTTTAGCTATATCACTTGTACTTAGATGTTGAGTACTGTCAAAATGCTTGGTGACATCCAATCCACAGAAAGACCTAAGGGCCGGAGGTCTGCAACTGAGATACGTGTTCTTCAGGCTCCACTGCTCCCTGGGCAGTGACATGAAGGAGACCACTGTTGATCCAGAAATTCCACAGTCATCACTCCTCATTAGTCTTGGTTTAATTTATGGTTTCCTTTTTGTACAAAGAAGGTCCCTGGGCAGAGTCCGTGGAGCTGTGGCAATTTTCTCTTTAACTTAAACAGTCCTAAGAGCAGGGACTTGGTCTTCTCCTTCCAGATTAATGCCTAGGCAATGAGCTGCAAACTCACATGCTCTCTCTGTCTCTCTCTCCCCGCCAGTTAATTATTTTATACAAAACAGAGAAAGAAGCTGAGCAAGCCCCACTCCAGAATAACTTGCCAAGTGGCTCATCTCCTCAAAGCTGGGAAGGGGTCTTCAAGGGCTCCTCAGGCGCTTCCAGATTGGTGTGCTGACCCATGGGTACATGAGTAAAAAGGTGCAGCTTTCCCATGTTTTGCAAGAAAGAGTGAGCTTGTGCATTAATCTGCAGGAGGTGGTGTAGCACAGAGTCCTTGGGAGGACAACTGCACCTCCTTGCTCCCCATGGTCTCATCATTCCCATGGTCTCATCATTCCCATGGTCTCCTCATCTCCTCCCAGACAGCTAAGATGGTCCCACCACTCAGGCCATGATCGGCTAAGAACACACCTGCACTCAGGATTAGATTTACCCACTGTGTTAGCTGTCAATTCTCAAGCTCAGATGAAGATGGCATTAGGCTGATCTCTAAAACTCTTCCCCTTGTGGTGCAGTCCAGCTTTGACCACAAAGATCACCTCACTTGGGACTGAAGGTCTCCTACAAACACGGAGCACAAAGTTGAGCTCTCCTCTAAAGCACTTACATCTATGCAAATGAGGCTCTGCAAATGAGACTCCTATCTTGACACAGGCTGGAGAGCTGGCATCACAAAACTCAGATTTCTTCCAAACTGCCGCTGGGCCTCCCTATGGACATGTTGGAAATGCCAGGACACTTCCTTGGGGTTTTTAAAGAGCCTTTCTGGGATGAATAACAGAACCTGTAGAAAGGTTAGCATTAAAATAGCTGTGGAGCAAGAGCATCTGTGGGGGACGCATAGCCAGGGGTTCAGTGTCACCGATTCTGCACAGCTGTCCTACGGCTAATGCAAAACTCTGTATTCTGAAAAGGTCAAAAAGGCAATTAGAGATACAAAAGACCAGCCCTTCCCAGTATTGAAGCAGATGCTCAGCCAAAACATTTGCCTGTAAGATTGTATTTCCTTAAGGTTTATTAACCATTAAGTGTTTTTAGGGACAGGATCATAAAGATAATGAACTGAACGACAAGTAGAGTCAGGATTCCTTCGCAAATTATTCTTGTTGGGTTAGACAAGTGTTTGAAAAGCAAAATGCTTTGCTGTGATTTTTCAAGAACAGGAGACCCTGAGCTCATCTCTGGCAGCTCTTCTCTGCTTTAACTTGCTGGTGAAGACAGGCAACCTGCTGGGTTAAGGGGAAGGTGAGCAAAGCAGGCGCATTGAACCAGCAGCAGGACGGTTCAAAGCAAGGACTCTCTCCCTTTCAGCAATGCCAGCTTAAAGAATTGCTTCTCTCCCCACCCTGACTGCTCACTACATCACCCTGTGCTTTCCAATTGTCCTAGGCAGATCACTGAACAGATCCAGGAGAAAAATAAAGAGTGAAGGGACTTGGGTGGTGGGGGGGACAGGACAGGCAGGGAGGTCTGGTGCCAAGAACAATTTCAATCAAATTAAGTAAATTTTCAAATGCAGTTCAAATGTGTTAGAAAACATTATTTTAAATCTTGTTTTTCTATGAGAATTTTTTTTCTAGGATATTTACTAGTAACTACTAAAACATGCTGATTTCCAGCTAATTATATTTTAGGACATTTTGGCTAGTAGGTGGTATGCCATCAAAGTGGAGATGAGTAATAACAAATAAGAAGAATGGGCAGAAAATCACAGCAAAGCTTGTCTGGGGTATAGGGAATGAATGAGCTGAATAGCTGAGGTCTGTCTTGCAATGACCCTGGGACAGAAACACATATTTGGGTCACCATATAAATGAGTATCCATTTTTCAGGGTTTTAGAACATAAATGTTTTGCATTATGGAACAATGGAAGTTGCACATGTATTTACCCATTTGTCCCAAATCACAGTATTTAGTGGAATTTAATACAGTAGACAAATGGGTTATTGGTGAGTTTATTCAAGCTTATTGTCATGGGCCCATGAGACCCATGCCCCAGCAAGCACTTCATAGGGAACCACCCTGTTTTGAAGGATGAGAAAGTCAAACAGCACGGACATGAGCTGCTCCCAGCCATAGCTTCCAGGGATGAAGCCTAAATGTGTCAGATAAATAGAAAAGGAAACACCAGTTTGTTTTAAAACCAACTTAAATGAAGAAAGTCTTGTTGTCTGTGACCCAATTGACAGATGTATGTAGAGACCACGAACAAGATTTTTAGAACCAGTGGATTTTCACACCTCATTTTTTAATGCCTGAAGGTTAATATATACTGCATTTCTTATTTAAAGCCCACTTTGTTGTTTGTTTCAGTGGCCAATTCTCTCCAGAGTTTTGGATGAAGAAGCCATTGAGCTGAGCTACGCAAGCAAATGGAAATGAAAGAAATAGTCTCCCTGCACCTGTGGAAAAGTTGGCTTCTATCAAAAGGTGCAGCAGTTCCTCAATAAACCAGGTCTTCACCTTGACTGTGACTGCTCCACAGCTCTGGTAACATTTGCAAATTCAGTAATTAAGGAAATTTAGTACAGTGTAATAAGCCTAGGACTTTCAAGAAGCTGTTACCCTTTATTTTTAAAGGTGTATGTAATTTAAATACAAAAATCTGCTCTAGGTAAAAACCATTAAAAGACATCATCTTTGGTCTCCATCCTGCTGCATCTCAAGTAGGAAATGGGAACTTTGTTTCTGTGTGTATGGAAGGTGAAGTCCAGGGTGGGGAAATGAAGCTTGTTCTGTTCCCTGACATAGATTTTGGGGACATCTCTCCTGGAGACTCATGGAGCCCCTCTGGGAAGGGGTGACTGAACATCCCCACCACTCTCCCATGGTCCATTCATCCAGAAAACCTGGCTGAACAGAACACCTGAGCTGAGCAGCAGAAATGGCTCATCCCAGGACAACCAGAGTTGCATGAACACAAAGAGGTGCATGAACACCAAGGACTCACTTCGAGTACCTAAAGGTTGGTCTCCAATGCCATGTGAGATGCTTTAGGTACTGAGATGGAGACTGGTGGGCATGACACAGGGCTCAGCGGAGGCTTGGCATGGAGTGGTGGCTGAAGGCAAGGCCAGAGACGGCCTCAAATGTCTCAGTTAACAAAAAAGACCCTTTTTTAGGCAACACAGAGATCTGAGCTCCTCTCCAGTGAGGATGGGAACCATGCGGGTCATGAGACTCCAGCTGTTGTGCCTGTTCCAATTCCCTTGCAGGGAAAACAATCCTGAAACCTGAAGGCTTCCAGGGCAAAGCAGCTGTATGGAACCCGTGGAGAAGCCCCCAGGACCTCTCGATCTAGGATAAGGCCTTGCCTGGCTCCTGCCTCATCCACCACCCAGACCCAGGGGCAGGGCTACATCCAGGGCAGCAGGGGCTGGGCAGGGAGTAGGGCTGGTGCTCTTTGTTCTCTGATTGTTCCCAGATACCACATGAGGCATTGAAACACTTGGCACGGTGGGGAACACGCGCTCGTGTGCGCAAAGCTCGGAGCACAGACACAGGAGCCATCCTAATCTCTGCCTTCCTCTCCTTCCCATCATGGAGAGGCCATTCCATCAACTCAGGCTAATTCATAAAAGCAAATTAAACCTGTGGGCCCTTCTTGCTCCTCAATCCCCTTCTCATTGTACCTGCTAACAGCAGCTTACGCCACATCCAGGGAAGGCCAATAACAAACCCATCCGAGGCTGGCACCCAACCCTTTGTGTGGATGAGCTTAAGAGGGACTCCCAGCAGAGCTGTGCTGAGCTCTTTCTCTCCTGGAGGCAAAACCATCCTTCCCAAAGTACACTGCAGCCCATTTATCCTGGCCCAGAGCCTGGGAACAAGAGACTATTGCTAAACTCAGACAGCCTCTTGAACTAGGGATGCTGCTCCGTGCCATTTCCCCCAAAGGCAAGTTGTGTCAGTGCCTTCATTCTTAACAACCTTCCCTCCACTGGATGGCAAAAGTGTGTTTTTGGCATCTTGATAGCAGCGTTATAAAGCAAGACAATCTTCTTGCCAGGACAAGGGAGTCAGATGCTATCTGCAATCGAGTCCACGGGGCATGCTGTAGGGCTGTGCCCAGACACCCAGTGCAAGCTTTAGATGTCAGAGGGTGCCGGGAGGAGCAGCCCAGAGCTCCAGTCAGTTTGCCCAAAGTCTCTGCAATGCCATGCTGCTGGATGGAAAATGCTCCCATGGACACCCTGGATCAGTCAGTACATCTCCATCACATACCAATTCACAGTGCCCTAGACATGCTCCTGAGGCACTCCTGCTTTCCCTCAGAAATTGCCTTTGGGATGACGGCGCGGCAACCAAACTCTGAAAAGAAACTCTCCCTGCATGGGAAGGTTGCTCAGCTCAGGAGGTGACCCAATGTTGGGGGCATTGGATCTTAGAATCCTGAAATGCTTTGGCTGAGAAGGGTTAAAACTCACCTCGTTTAATCCCCTGCCATGGGCAGGAACACCTTCCACTGTCCCAGGCTGCTCCAAGCCCCAATGTCCAACCTGGCCTTGGACACTTCCAGGGATCCAGGGGCAGCCACAGCTGCTCTGGGCACCCTGTGCCAGGGCCTGCCCACCCTCACAGCCAGCAATTCCTTCCCAGTATCCCATCCATCCCTGCCCTCTGGCACTGGAAGCCATTGCCTGTGTGCTGTCCCTGCATGCCTTGTCCCCAGTCCCTGTGCAGCTCTCCTGGAGCCCCTTCAGGCCCTGGCAGGGGCTCTGAGCTCTCCCTGGAGCCTTCTCTTGTGCAGGTGAGCAGCCCCAGCTCTGCCAGGCTGGCTCCAGAGCAGAGGGGCTCCAGCCCTGCAGCATCTCCGTGGCCTCCTCTGGACTGGCTCCAGCAGCTGCACGTCCTTGTGCTTTTGGAGCCCAGGGCTGGAGGCAGCTCTGCAGGTGGGGTCTCACCTGAGCACAGGGGCACAGGGGCAGAATCACCTTCCTTGACCTGCTGGAATCTATCCTTCCTTTCTCTGCCACCAAAGGAAGCGTTACTGGTGGAGCAGGGAGAGAGTGCCTGGTCTAACTCTCACAGCAGCTTTTTCATTATTATTTTTTTCTAGGCCAGCTTGTGTTGCCCTGCTCATAAAGAGCCCTCCAACAGCACCTACTTGCCTCTGACCCCATCACAACACTCACTTCTGAACCTTCTGCTCTCCCAAGCTTTCCTGACTTCCCCAGTTCTTATCTCCAGTACTGGAAGCAGCCATTCCATATTCCAGCCTTTACATGCCTGAGTCGGAGCGTGCCTGCTACAGACAGTCCTCAGAGAACAGAGCTGTTAATCTGTGACCGGATCTGTCGAGCACATGCAAACCATGATTTTCAGAGCTTGTAACTAATTCAAAATTAAACAAACTTTCCTGGAAGTAGCAAATGGCACTTTTTTGATAGCAGGGCCAAATTTCATGCTCTTTCTTCAATAGATGGAGGCTTTTCTCTGTTATTACAATTTCATGGAATTATTCCTTTTCAAAACTGGGCAAAACACTGTGCTTTCCCCTCATTCTTGGAAATGGACATAATACTTTGGCTGAAACTTTCCAGAGAACTTCAGCCTAAGGCAGACATCTGGCACAGATTTTTTTTTATTTTTTTTCCCAAACAATTAATAGTTTGACAAAACTTTTAGCTGAATTACCAGTGCCTTGAGTGCTGGGCTGTGTTGTGCTGCTAGCTCTAAATACACTGAGGATATTGCACTGGCTCTGTAAGCGAAGTTTTAGGGTCTTCTGCTGCAGGAAAAGGTAGGGGAGGGCACAGCCACGAGAGGGAGTGCAGTTCCTTATTCTCCCCACGCAGCACAGCCCCGCTGCTCCTAATCACAGCAGCCCTGTGGCTACGAGCTGCTTTTCAGCTGTGTGTGGGTCTGGTGCAGGCCTGGGGCTGTGGAGAGTCTCACACAGTGATACCGATGGAGAAAATGACAAAGAATCGCGACATGCTTGTGTCAGTTCTCACAAGGTGCACACGTGAAATGTCAGGCTATTTCAACACTGGGCATCTTGCTTCTGAAATAAAAAAACCCACAACTCAGGAGATGGAAAGTTATGAGGAGATTCGAAGAGGTCTTGCTGCTGGATATCTGTAGATTGGATCTGAAGACAAGGATGGATCTTTGTGTCCTAAAGAGGACACAGGACACAGAGTGTCTGTGCCAGCTCCTTGCCGCACCAAAGGAAGGGGAAAGAACAGTCCTTGAAAAGCCACTTGATAGCCAGAAGCAGAACTCAGTCCACAAGGATTCTGGCCTCCCTGAAGACACAAGAGAAGTGATGGGCTAACTCAGGTGAATCAGAACCTCACGGCCATGGTCCCCAGCCCAAGTACTTCTACATGAATGCTGGAGTCAGTCTCATTTTCAAGCTGAACAACTCAATGGGGTCAAAACTGAAATGTTTTTTTTTCACAGAATCACAGAATCATTTAGAGTGGAAAAGACCTTTTGTCCAGTCCAACCGCTCCCCAAGCACTGTCAAGTGCCACATCCACAGGGCTTTGAAATCCCTGCAGGGATGAGGACTCCACCATTGACCTGGACAGCCTGTGCCAATGCCTGACCACCCTTCCAGTGAAGAAATCTTCCCCAATATCCAATCTAAAATCCAATCCATGCTTCACATGGGATGTAGAGGAGATGATACAGGAGATTTATTTGCATCCAAGCAACAATGCAATCACTGTTTGCTCCAGGCATGTTTTATGCACTGAGGCCATATGTGAAACATGCCATCACATAGGACCAAATTATTGTAATATAACACATTACGACCCATGAGCTGGGCTGTTAAATCCTTCCTGTGTGTGCTCATGGCCAGTCCATGTGGCAGAGGAAAATGTGTCTGTGGGACTTGCATGTATATGGTTTAAAACCCGTTTTACTTCCTGACAGGAGCATCTCAAGAGCTTACACAAGGCCAGTTGCTTCTCAGCAACTGAGGCTGCTGGGGCAACAGTCTAAAGGGGAGCTTTGGGACAATGGTCTTTGTCTCACAGCTGGGGTTGTCTTCTAGAAAACAGCAGGATGGTCACAGCAGCTCAGCTGAGGGGCAGCTGACCATGAAGCCACCGTATTTCAGTTGCAGTGGCTGGGGAACCTAAAGCCACTGAGCCTTGACAGGCATGGACATGGAAATTTTGCAGGCGCTGGACTAACCACAAGAGGGGGATCACAGTGAATGCAAGAGATGCTGAAAACAGTCTGGAAAACATATTGTAGCCCTAGAATTCAAGGGTATGGGTCTCCCTGCTCTGCCCGCTTCATCTCCCGTCCACAAAAACACCAATTGATATTTCGCTTAAAATTACAAGTGAAGGAGAACTGCACTTTGCCTGCTGGAAAACAAAGACCATCTCTTCGTACTAAGTATTTCAAACACAGCCTTTGAAAAATGTATGTTTTCATTGGTCAAAGCACACAGATCCCTACCCAGGCTCTCATGTCTTTACAATCAGGCCAGAAAATGAGCTTTATTCTCTTATCCTGTGACTTTTATAACTGATGTACAGTCAAACCCATGAATATCACATATGTGACCACACAGAGACTACTGGGGACAGCAGGCATAGGTGTCAGGGTGAGGAGGACATGCTGCTGGGACTCCAGCTATCAAATAATCACCATAAGCTGTTGTGAGCTTTGGAAGATGTATAGAGATGCTGCACAGCCAGGCAGGATCTGTTTTTTCCCTCTCGAAGGGGTGGCACGCAGACACACTAGTCATGGCAACTGTCATCTGGGGTGCGATCAGCCAGGTTTTTAATTGGCTCGCAGATGTTGTGCCCTGGTTATATATATTATTTTCACTTAAGTTTATGTCAGCAGGAACAAGACTCTACTAAATTTATCCCCTGTGCTCAAGACTAACTGCACAGGCCTTGAAGGGTATTTTTAATAGGAGGTAAACCTCATCCACAAACAGTCTCTCATTTCAGGCCTACAAATGAGATATTTTCCAGTCCAGTTTAACTCCAACCCTGCCCCTTCCTTCCACAAGCCCCAAATGACTGTTTTCTCCTGATTCTTTGGTCACTGTGTAAGTGTGATATCCCTTGGCAGAGCCTACAAAAGAGCTGGTGAGGAATATGATTCCTGCTTACTAGGCTCCTTTTAGGGTTAAAGCCAGGATGAGTTTTGTGCCTAAAGCAACATCCTTCACGCAAATGCCAGTATAACATAAATTGTGCTGGGCTCTGAGGAGAAGCAAATGTCAAAAATTAAGTTATTCTTCTGTTTGACTCACAAATCCAAGTAGCATGCAAATAAAGAGGAGCCATCTGTTCAATCCCTGGGCCATTTGAAGTTAAGCATCCAGTGCCAGCTCCCAGTTACATCAGGTCAGCCCTGCTGGCTGGCCTCCACAGGACGTGCTCAGCCTTGCCCAGGACCGCCTGTCACTGCACAGCTCTCCGTAACCCTTCATGCTCCTCTGGAGCTCAGCTGGAATTCTGTCGCTGCTTTTGGTTTAGGAGTCCAGAGAAAATGAGCAGTGTCCTCAGGAGGATTAATGGCCTTGAAGACTGGAGATTTAGATCGGATATTTAGAAGAAATTCCTGACTGTGAGGGAGGTGAGACTGTGGCACAGGTTGCCCAGAGAATCTGTGGCTGCTCCATCCCTGGCAGTGTCCAAGGCCAGATTGGACAGGGCTTGGAGCAACCTGGGATAGTGGAAGGTGTCCCTGCCTGTGGGACATGGGTGTGAATGACATGAGTTTTAAGGTCCCTCCCAGCCTCAATTGCCCTGTGATTCTGTGATATGGTCAACACACCAGCACTTCTGTACCACTGCAAACCCAGAGTGGGTAGCTTAGGCCACTGTTGTCTGGAGACAAGCCCCAAGCAAGTTGCTGCCCTTCCTCTGTGCTGTCTTCTTCTCAGCCTAAGCAGCCTGGTTTCAGGGTCTCCCAACTCCCACCTCTTATCCAAGGAAACACCCAAACTTACAGAAATCCCAGTATAGCTCCAGGGAACCAAAGCAGCATCAGCTGGATGTCAGTGCGAGGAGAGAACAGGAAGCAACAGTGAAGGAACATTCCCCGCATCCTCAGTGTATAAATAAAGAATCCTACCAAGCTTTGTCACTTGTTAGAGAGTCAGCTCCAGACCACAGTCACTGACAAGGTTATTGAAGTACAGCAAACAACTTGCAGTGGTAAGAGAAGGATCATTGGATTCTACAGGAGCACCTGGATGGGCAGCTCGTGTTTAGGAAGGCTGACAACTCAGAAGCACCAAGGTGCACCTGCAATGGATGTGACAATACTAATACAGAGAACACACTTTTAGCATGCCACCTTCTTCATATGAGAATGCCTGACCCTCACACATCTGTGGTGGAAGGCAGGAGCAAGGTTCCTTTCTCCTGCAAGGTGGAGCAGGTTGCCACAGCTTGTTCTTCCCAAGCTATGGGTTTCCTGTCAGAGAATAACAGAATCATTCAGACCATTGAGTCCACTCCCCCAGCACTGCCCAGACCACCACTGACCCCTGTCAGCAAGTGCTCATGTCCCCAAATCCACAAGGCTTTTAAATCCCTCCAGGGATGGGGACTCCATCACTGCCCTGGGCAGCTGTGCCGGGGCTGGAATACCCTTTCAGTGAAGAAATTTTCCCTAATATTCAAACTAAATGTCCGCTGGTGCAACTTGAGGCCATTTCCTCTCCTCCTGTCCCTGTTCCCTGGGAGCAGAGCCTGACCCCCCCGGCTGTCCCCTCCTGTCAGGGAGTTGTGCAGAGCCATGAGGTCCCCCCTGAGCTTCCTTTTCTCCAGGCTGAGCCCCTTTCCAGCTCCCTCAGACATCCAAGTGCCTGCAGGTGAACTGTATCATACTCTGCTTCATGCAGGCTGGACCTAATCCAGAGTGAGAGTGCCTTGATCCTGGCAAAAGCCCCATGCGTGCTTTGCTGCCACCCCTCCAGCGTCTGGACTTAGGGAAATCCCTAAAAGAGCCTTGAAGGCTTTGGGAGCTGGGATGGAGAACAGACACAGACACGCTGAAGCAACCATGACACACTTGCTGAGAGGGAGCACCAGGAGCTAACTGGAGAGCTTTTACAATGTGAGTCACTCGCTGAGCCCCATCTCATGGCATGCTAAGCAGTGTGAATCAAAGACTGAAAATGCAGGGCATGTCTTGCCCTACAGAAACACCATCAACCACTTTACTTTTTAAGTAATGATTTGCTATTGATTATGTGCATGAAGATGAGGTAGCTCCCTACCTCTCCTGCCAATTTCCACACTCAATTACATTACAAACGGGTGCCGGAGTTGAGCCATTTCTAACAGAGCTGAGTTACTGCTCTCAGGAGGGGATAAACTTGATGCATCAGAAATCTGTTGGGAAATTCCTGAGAGTACTTGACCACAGACCTCCTTAAGTACAAGTGGAACAAACATGGCAGTAAGAGAGGGGTGCCCACATCTTCCTGACAAGCCAAGTTCCTACAGACACAAGACAGCCAGGTGTGCCTTGGAGAGCTAGGAAGGGAATGTGGTCTAGGAGCAGTGTGCTTATGGCTCCCAGGTGCTGCTCCCAGGAACATTCAGGTTCAGTGATCCTTCCTGCCATGCTAAGGTGAGCCAAGAGCTAAGGATGACCACAGCACAGGCAGGGATGTAGTCCCACCGGATGTGAAGAGGAAAGTCAGGGACAGGTTCCGGAAAGAAAGGAACTACCAAGCATCCCAGGCAAGGTGAGGGCATGGACTGGATCCAGGATCCACTTGGAAACAGCAGAAGCAGGACTGCAAACAAGGTGACAACATGAGTATGAGAGCATTATGCTCACCCAAGACATAGAATCCCAGGCAGGACTACAACCAAGTACTACAACAACACAGCTCAGAAAAGTGCCCAAAGCCTAATTAGAGCCTCTGGACTAATGAGTGGTGGGTGCATGGGTGGAGGTGAAGTTGGTCAGAGTAATTAATACCAATTAACACACTTAGGACCATGAAAAGTAACTAAATGCAAAGTGGAGCAGGAAAAGTTGTATTTCTATTTCATCCATTTCCAATCTCATGCAGAGATCTTCCCTGGTTTCATCCTATCTCAAGTTTGCCAGTGGCTGGGCAGGGGGAGAAAACAACCACAAGCAGACACAAGTGTCACTTTCTGCCTCGTGACACCTCCATCCAAAGCTCCCATCCCTCCCAGCCTCTTGCCTGCTGTGCTGGTGAGTGTTTGCCAGACAAAGACACGAGGGAATCCTTAGTACATGTCAGTCCTGTGTCACTCACTCCAAGGTGCTTTTGGCTGCAGTGGGTTCAGATGCTTGATTCCACCTCGGTGTATTTTTGAGGGCAGGAGATGTAGAGGGGAGATCAGGCAGCAGCATCACGTTGTTCCTGTCAGTGTGTTTTACACAAGCCTGTTGTTTTAAAAATAATCAGGTGCTAGGTCTGGATTGAGAGAGTGAGATGAAGCTTAGGAGTGTTTCCTAGGAGGCAGAGAGGGGGCAGAAAATCCCCTCTTCCCCTTATGGAGAACTTTGTAGCTGGATGTTATCCTTCCTGTGGATGAAAAAGATCCCAAATCCTGCCTCTGCCTTTTGTTAGGAACACACATTCCTCTACCAGCAAACTCACAGCAGCTGCTCCTACTGTTCCTAATTTAAATCTTCCCTTTAAATCTAAAAACACACTACTAGTGATGGATTTTGACTGAAACTGGGGACTTTTGATTAATTAAGGCACTCAGAATCAGATCCCAGGCTGGATCAGCTGTTAGCAATGGTTTTACTGGGTATTAAAGCAGAGATCCTAGGCTGGATTGCTGGGCTGGGCTCCTCCACCTGAAACAGATGGATTGCAGAACAACAAACCCTAAGGGAACATCCTGAAATGGTGTTTCACTGGAAACATTTGGTGGGAATCTTAAAAAATAGAGTGCAAATATGCTGGAAATGTTCTAAATGCACACAGGGAGGCTCTCCTTGAGTAGCTGATATTGAGGGGGAAGCCTCAAATGCTCAGAGTTTAAGCTGACAATATTCTTCCGTGACTCAGCATAGTGCTAACTGTACTCAGGGACCCAGTGGGAAAGCACGGGAGCCTGATGACAGGGTAGGATAGCAGATGAAATAAAAAACAAATTGTGATTGTTGGCTAGGTCTGACTTAAAAAAAAGCAGCAACAAAAAAGGAAGACAAAATCCTGAATTTCCGAAGCACCCTGCCAAAGCAAACCATTAAAGAGAAAAAAATTGTGTCTTTTAGAATACCAGTTTTGGGACCAAGATCATTAGACATATAAGGAAGGCTTATTGCTACCCAAATTTCATGGATTTCCTGGATTTCGGTGCGTTCTTTGCCTACTTTCCCTGCAAATCATATTTTCTTCCCTCACCCAATCCTTGAAATGCTGAGGAGTGATAAAGGATCACCCACAGGTTTTGTCAGGTTGGCTTGAGGGGTGATTGTCTAACAACACACAGGGCAGCTGGTGGCACCTGAAGCTTGTGATCGACATGAACATGAAAACCAAACATGTCAGGAAGCTTTTTTTCTCTCTGGAGAATGCAGGCAGAGCGAGGCAAATAGGAAGCGGCTGCAGAGAGGAGCCAGAGCTGCTGGATCCCTGTAGGAACAAGGCAATTCCATCAGCTCTGTTCCACGAAGCCTGCAGCAGGAGCTGGGGGTCTCACAGCAGGATGACGATGCTGGAATACCACTCTGCTCCATGTATTGGCTTTTTTTTAATCCCCATACTACCGTTTATTCGTCTGGTATTATCAAACACTGTGAGACATGAGAAATGGGGCCATGGGAACCTCTGAGGTTTAACAAGACCAAGACCTGAAACCGCACTTGAGGTGAGGTGACCCCCGGGATCAATCCGGGCTGGGGATGAAGACCAGCTCTGGGAGGACTTGAGGATGCTGGGGGTGAGGCCCCGGCACAGGTTTCCCAGAGAAACTGTGGTTACCCCATTCCTGAAGGGTCCAGGCCAGAATGGACGGGGCTTGGAGCAAGATAATCTAGTAAAAGGCGCCCCTGCCATGGCAGGAGGTGGGAGTGGATGATCTCTCAGGCCCATTCCTACCCA
>VWZS01010429.1:178204-225183 GCA_013397075.1 Rhabdornis inornatus | reverse complement strand
GCCTCAGGCCCTGTACTTTTTCTTGACAAAGTTGGTGCTTGTTGGGAAGCAGCTTGCAAGTGGTGAGTGTGTGGATGAGTCTGGAGGGGCACAAATGGGCGGATGATGTGCAGGTGTGGTTTGAAAAAAACCAAAACAACAAACCCCAACCCACAAACCATTTTTCTGCCACACTGAACACCTTTTCCTCTCACCCTCTGCCTCATCTGATGCTCCACCATGAGTTCCTTGGGATGGGAACATCTTTGGGGGTTTTGGCAGCCACCTTGGTGGGTTCAGCATGGGGTGTGCACTCTCGGTGTATTTGCAGTTGTGGGTGTGCATCTCTTTTGCTCTTGTGCTATTTTTATTGGTATTAGGGGGTGTTTTTAAGTGGTTTTCAATATGCAAACGTTCAGACAGTGTGCCCTGAGGCTGGTGGCTCCTTTCAGTGCTTCCCCAGGGCTCCCTGCACTGCACTGGCCCTGGGGCTGGTGGTGCCTGGGGTGGCTGGGCTGGCTAAGGAGTGTCTAGTGACTCATGTCCTGGGGACACCCAGGTGATGGAGATGACCCAGAGGGGTAAATCTTCCTTCCCTTTGCAGTGCTTCATGCTCGGCGTTGTCCTCTCCTGCTCTCCTGTCTCAAGTGTCTCCATCACTGCCCTTGTGCCGTGGGTCTTCCTCAGAGTCCATCACCAGGATGATCCTTTCCCCACCTTCCCATGGGCTCTCTTCCTCCCTCCCCAGAGGCAGAGCTCACTGTCCAGCCCCATCCAGGTCAGGTCCTTCATCAGCTGAGCAAGAGGAGGCTCTGCTGCAGGCGTGGCAGGTTGGCTGGCCAGCCACACCTATAGGTTATCAATGGTAATTAATTAAGAATGTAACAAGGTGGTGTATCTACATGGGGCAGCTTTTCTCCATGGATGAGGGATGGGTGGTGATGAGGGGACTGTTGTAGGTGGCTGCTGTATGGTTGGGCTGTATGGGAAGGGGCTGTGCCTGTGCTGCCACTGGATGCTGTTTTCCAGAGGGACAGTGATCAGGTTTTGCTCTTCCTCGGAGCTGGAGGTGCTCGAGATGAGTCTTCCTGGAGAGCTAAAGGAAATGAGAATCCTCCTCAGCCCAGACTGAGCACTGCAGAGCCCCATGAGGGAGGTTTGCAGCCCTTCTTGTTCAAGATTGGATCCAAGTAGAAGTGGCAGATCTTGAGTCTTAACTTGGGGTGCTCCTCACCCAGGTGTACTCAGCAAGGTGACCTCATGCTGGCTGGTGTGATGTCAGCTGAGACACCTACGCCATTTCTGACCCTCTTCTACCTCTAGTTTTTGCTTGCAAAAGGACTGTAGCTCACTGAGGCTCACTCAGACCTGACAAGGCACCAAAATCCCCAAGCCATGTGCTTGCTCCCTGCCCATCCTCCTCTTTGCTGGTGGCAGTGGTGGGATGGCACATTAACCCTACAAAAATGAATTTAATGGGAAAAAGCCAGACTATTTCTATCAAACAACTCACTGCCCAGCTTTGCAAGGCCCAATGTCCTCCACCTGATATTAAACTAACGATAGTTAGCTTTTATTGTTTTGTTTGTTTTTATTGTTTTGACTTTAAAATTTGGAAATTGTTAGTTGAAAGAGGAGTAAAAGGAGAAGCACTGGGTTTTCCTTGAAGAGGAAAAAGCCCTGGCATGCAGAAGAAGAAAAATGTGACCTGGATATGTCTGCTGCAATTGATAATTTTGGGGTTTTTTTGTTGCTTGCAGCTTCTAGCACTGAGGGCCCCAGCCAGCTGAAGGTTTTATATCTCATGTAGTGAAAGAAGTCCTGGTGTCTGTTAGAGTGAGAACTGGACTGAAGGGCTGCTGTGATGATTTGTACCAGCTGAAGGTGGAGGGAACCTCATGGTCAGGGACATCTTCCACTATCCCAGGTTGCTCCAAGCCCCAGTGTCCAACCTGGCCTGGGACACTGCCAGGAATCCAGGAGCAGCCACAGCTGCTCTGGGCATCCTGTGCCAGGGCCTCACCTCCCTCACAGGGAGGAATTTCTTCCTAGTATTGACCTTTCAAAGTGCTCATGTGATGCAGGAGGAGAACTTGTGTCTGTGGACAGTTATTTAGTTGGGGTTTCTCTGGGGTTTTTGTTTTTAATGAGGTGCACCATCAGTATGGGTATGCACAATAGAGATTTTGGTTCCTGTCAGGGTGGGCTTCTTAATTTATATGAAAATGGATTTGTACCTTGTTTGTTTTCATTATGCTTGAAGTGAGGAGTGAGAGGTGGTCCAGATGCAGAGAGAGTTTTGGCTGAGTATTGAAGTGTCAGTTCTGGTCCTTTTACAAGGGATGACAAAATAGGAGAGATACCAAAACACCGGGAAAAAGAGAAGAGATTGAGAAAAAACGTGATATGGTGGGTTGAAGCTTCATAAGTTGTTTGGAGATGGTTGGGAGATGGTTCATGAGCTGCAGGTGAAGGATCTGACCCTAGGATAAGCCTCAGTTGTGTGCAAGGAGGAGACAAGCCCTTGGGGACAGGATTATCCCAGTGATGGACACTGGGGAAATCCCACAGCTGTTCTGAAGCAGAGACCACTGATGCAGGAGCAGGAGAGGTGAGAGTGGAAAGGCTGGAAAACACCCAAGTTTTGAGCTTAACCTTGGAAAAACGAAGCCGAAAAGTTTTTAAGTCTTGATTTTTCTGGAGAGTGCAGCCAGGACGCTGCTGGAGTCACAGCCCTTTGGGAGACAGGGTTTGAGGAGGCCGCCAGTGTGTGCTGGGTGTCACCTTGCGCACAGGCAGGGCTGGGGACACTGCCTGTCCCCCCCTGCCCACAGCACCTCCCTGGCAGCTCACAGTGGGAGCAGCAGAGTGGGGTGTTCCTGCACCTGGGCTTTGCTGCCCAGCCAGGCCCAGCAGTGGGTGGCCTGGTGACTGTGATTCCCAGTAAAAACGCAGGGAGAAAGCTGAGAAGCATGAAAGTATAAGCCTGATGCTAAAGCAAGCCAGACGCAGCTGGGATCGTGATGCCCCGCGGTCCACTGGAGCGAGGATGTGGAGGCAGTCACCTGTAGCCTGCCTGGGGGTGGCAGGGAGGCGAGGGGAGGGAGAGCACAAGGCAGAATAATCCCTTTTTGGTTTTTCTTTTTTTCCTCTGGAGCGTTTTGGTCTCGCCCCTGGACAAAAGCAGGATAGTGTGGTGTGTCATTTCCTCCCCGGCAGTCATTCAGGCTGGCACCATGTGGGCTCTGCCACCCCCTCCCCTGCCCCGGGCACAGATTGCTCCTTGTTCCAGTTGTCTGTACCACCCAGGGCTTCCTTTCCAAGTTTTCTCACACCCTTTTATAGCTTCGCAGAAGAAAGCTTTAAAGCCACACAAAGGAGGAACCAAGCAGGCAGGAGGGATATCTTTAAAAACCAGGCGTGTTTCTCTGCAGAGGTACAGTGGTGGAGAAAAGCTGGGTGAGCTTTGGCCATGCCTGGCATGAAGGACAGGTTCAGCCCTTGTCTTATAGCCAGGGGGGCAGCTGGTCGTGTGTGCTCTGCATCCCTGACCCTTTAAATGTGAAGTCAGCTGTGTTTTCAGATCCCAGTCCAGGCACAGTGACAGGTCCTGAGCAGGGTGAATCTGAGCTGGCGAGCACTGGATGCTCTTGCTGAAGACCTGGTTGGGTGCAGTGGCCCTGATGCTCCTGGTGAAAGCATCAGCCACAGTTGTGTCTCATACATTTTGGGGATGAGGGAGAAGACCAGCTTTCCTGTTCCTCATGCACAGAAAGAGCATTAGACTGTCCTGCTTTTTGCTTCTCTTGTTTCTCTTGATCAGCAGCTCATTTCACTGAGGACCTGTCCCAGAGGCAGGACCTTTCGCCCTCACCAGTTTGCTTAGGTGGCAATCAAACAAATGACCTGGAGGCAAGCAGCAATTCATTACAGCCCTCATTTAGCATGCAGTAAAATGTGCCGTATACCTTGTCTTCTGATCAATAAGTTGTAGATTATACACGAGTCAATGTGTTTACATCACAAGGAGGCTTCTCGCCCCCTCTTTTCTGCCGGGCTCTCTTGGCCTGGGATGATGGATCGACGCTGGGATGATGGGGAGGGATATTGTTAAACAGTAATTGGTTACTGAATTATTTAGCTGCACAATCCCTGTAGCAGCAACACTGCCATTCAGCGCTTAACTTGCAGCTGTCTCAGCTGAGGAACAAATACAGGGGTCCTGCAAGCTCAATGGAGCCCAAGGCAGAATAATTCTGCAAGGCTGTGCTCTAAAAAAGAGGTTTACAGTTATTTTGACAATGATAGCCTTATGCAGAGGGAAGTGCATGCTAATTGCTTACAGGCTGCAGCCTTTTAATTTTTAAGCTGGATTCTGCTGCTTTTATAAGGAAAAAGTGATGTTTTTCCATTGCAGGCTCCCAAATTAAAGGTGAGCATCTCCCTGTGCCTTCTGACTCCAGTGATGTTTGCTGGAGGTGCAGCTGAGTTGTGTCTCTTGGGCTCGTGTCCTGGGCCCCTGCAAAAAATGGGCTAATTCACAAAGCAGCCTGACTTGGCAGGCAGAGAACACAACCCAAATTAAACGTTAAGCTCTGCAAAACCTTGTTGCAGCCGTGGGCATCTGGTTGAACATCACCAGCCCATTCCACACCTGGTTCCAGGCCAGTGGTGGTGCTCTCCTTGCATTAACCTGCATCAGAGCCTCACCACACGTGATTCTCTCCTGAATTTTCTGCTTGGCAATTACTGAAAGTCCTCTACCTTTGAGATGCACTGAGAAAATCTTTCAGCAGATTCAGCTACAGCTCAAAACGTGCTCTTGATTTGTGTTTCCCTGCATATTTCAGGCAGCAGAGCCAGGAAGGAGGCACTGCACACTGGTACCTCTTTGTACCAACTCCCCTGTGAGCGCAGCCCTTCACTTGAAGCTGTTCCAGTTCCTCCCCTGCCAGGCAGTTCCTTTTGTCCCTTTGGTGTCTGTGGTGTAGGAGTATTTAAGAATGATCTGAGTTTGCTATTGG
The DNA here is from genome assembly GCA_013397075.1 of Rhabdornis inornatus. Classification (NCBI taxonomy): domain Eukaryota; kingdom Metazoa; phylum Chordata; class Aves; order Passeriformes; family Rhabdornithidae; genus Rhabdornis; species Rhabdornis inornatus. Next base: position 220,180 of record VWZS01010429.1, on the reverse strand, counting down.
CCTATGATCTGGTAGCTTAAACTTATTTCTTCCTTGTGGGTGCTGCCTGTGTTCTCAGTGTGGATGGCAAGACCCTGATTTGGTGCTCTTCTCTTTTAACTAAAAACCCAAACTTTTATTTTGCTCCTGTGGATGGATAAGGAGCTGGGAGGGGTGGGGGGAAGGAGGTGCAGGCTGTTTGCAGGGGGTTGTTCTCAAGCTGGTTGTCCCAGCAGTGCCTGGTGTTTGCCATGGGATGGGCTGTTCCCTCACTGCTTTAATTTTACTTAATTTGGTGCTGAGGAATTGGAGGTTCCCCTAATTTAGGAATGAGGAATGTCATCCATGGCACACCCCAGAGCAGAAGAGGGTCTCCATGAACATCACCAGGGACCTGCAGCTAAAACTTTTCCATCCAACACATAGGCAACGCCACTGGTTGATGCTCTGCTGACTTTCCCAAGCACAATTTGGTTATTGCTATTAATTTTACTAACTTTCCCCAGTGCCTGACATATACAGCACTGGGGCAGGGCTCTGCTTTGCTGCACAGGGCATAAATATTATGCTTTAAGGTCCCAAATGTCCTTGCCCAGTCCCACAGCAGGAGCTTTGATGCTCACCAGTCCAGCCCAACTTTGTTTTTCCTCCTCCTCCCCATGTAACCAAGAGCAGAATCCAACCCTGTGATTCAGACCTTCCCAAAGACACATTTCGGGGAAGATTAATCTCCCTAATGGAAGCTGGGCTAGTGACAGCTGTGACTTTCAAACCCTGGTCCCAAATAAACCAAGGAGATCTGGGAGGCTTGTAACTTTTTGAGCAAATTATGTATAAAGCTAAATAGTTATAATTAACTTCAAAGCATGAAGCAGTCTGAGCAAAAACAGTTCAAGCAGAAAAAAAAAAATTCCTCTCTTGATTTGTGTTAAAAATGAGTTGATTTTTTTGTCACACTAGCTGTGCCTTTAATAAAAAGAAGATTTTTTAAAATTCTGAATTGTAATGGGTAGCTGATAATTAAGTTATCCCTTTCCTTGGAGTAGTGTGGTTCTGTCACTGGAGGGAGCTGCCTGAAGCTGCTATGTTAGGAAACAGGGTTATTGTTGTGTAAATCGGTGTGAGGTCACTTAATTAAAGTGGCCAGGGCTCTGTGGGTCTCTGAAGACTGCAGTGGATCGGTGGCTGAAGCAGAGGGGATGGCAGGGCTGGGGACAGAGCCTTTGGCACAGTCCCTTTATCCCTGTACATGATCTACCTTGTAGCTGATGGAATCAGGCATGGATGGATGGACGCAGAACATGGGAACACCACAGGGAGCTTTAAGCTTTGCCCACCTCTCCGTATGGGGTTTTTTTGGGGTGCTGCCTGGACCCTGTGCGCGCTCCCCAAGCCTGTAGGATTTGGCTGGTGCTTTCCAGGCACCATCCAGCAGCCCTGGCTGTGCAGCCCCACTGTCTCCTTCCTGCACGGAAATGCCGGGTGAGTTTCTTCCGAAACAAACTCCACGTTGGCAAGGCAGCCCAGGCTCTGTTTCATGCATCCTTGCCTTCAGTGTTGGGCTGGAGCTTGCATCCCAGGAAAATAATACATGTCCAGGAGGCCAAGACAAACAGTGTCTGCCTGCTTTTTTTACGACCTCTTGTTGCTCCTCCCAGCCGTCACCACTTTTCCCTTAATAAGGGGACTTTTTGATCTCCAGAGGGAACTTCCTCACTTCTCAGGGTTAAAACCAAGGTGGTTGGCAAAGGGAAAGCCTGGAGAAACAGGGGACTCCTGCTCTCTGCAGCCCTTTGCATGGCAATGTTTTGATTTAGAAATGGTTCAGAACTGGGGATGATCAGGTTTTTAACTGCCAGAGGGCAGGGTTAGATGTAATATTGGGAAGAAATTCTTCTTTGAGGCCCTGGCACAGGTTGCCCAGAGAACCTTTTGGCTGCCCCATCGCTGGAGGAGTTCCAGGCCAGGTTGGATGGAGCTTGGAGCAACCTGGGGTAGTGAGAGGTGTCCCTGCTGATGGTTGAGATGGTGTGTAAGGTCCCTTTCAACCCAAACCATGCTGTGGTCCTGTGGAATGGACTGTTAGGTTTTAGTGGAAATGCAGACAGTGCATTTTGATGAGCGGTGAGATGCTCCAGGTGCCAGCCATCTCCCCCAGGACTTACCCAGCAGCAAGTCTCATCCTGGTGGCTTCAAGCACAGACTGTGGCCCCAAACCCCCCAGGGCCCTGTGAAAACCTTACCAGGAACATTGGGTAGATGCAAATGATTCAGCCCAAATCTTGGGACTGCAGCATCAACATTCTACTTGAAGCCCCAGCTTCTGTTATCAGATGATGGAGTGGGCTGTCCGCCTTGGCCAGTGGATTGAAGGGGAGAGCAGGATGCACTTCTGTCTTCATGGTTTGGAGCAGAAGCTCAGAATCTTGTCTGCCATTCAGACTTAGAGGCAAAGAAGTAATTTGTTTAAGCCATGGGAATTTTTTTCGTTTGGAAGCTGCCAGGGGGGTTTTGAACCTCCAGGGCTTGCAGTTCCAAGTGTGACAATTAAAAGTTTGGGGGTATTTAGTGAACTCTGCATAGCTGTTTTTCCTCTTTCATAGCTCCATCATACCTTCTAATTAATTCCCTTTAATTGCTTTAATTTCCTTTCCTCCTTATTTCTCCTTCCGTATAACTAGTGCTGTCATCCTTTTAGTTTGCCTTTCATGTTGGAGACTCTCTATTTGATTTCGTTTCATCCACATTGTGTCTTGCAGCTATTTCACTCCTGGAAAGCTCCAGCTCCAGAGATAAAATCTAAGTGGATTCAGAGAACCTGAAAGGATCGCATGCTTCATGGCTTTCCCTTCAGTAATATGGGAGATAAACAGGATGTAATAAAGGATCCTTCCCTCCTTGGAAAAGGGCCATTTCACATCACCTGTATTTTTGTGGTACTGCCATGCCAGGGATGCTCTTAGTCACCAGCGACAAGATAAAGAGCCTGCTGGTCCCTGGTGCTGGCGGGTGTCTGAGGCTGGAACAGGCCCCTGGGATGACACACTGTCTCTTGATTTACCACCTCTACTCTTCCCAGCAGTATTCCCACTGCTGGGACATGGCCTGGCAGCCTGCTGGCAGCCCTGCTCCCTGCCTGGATGGGGGGGACACAGGGAGCGTGGCAGCGTGCTGGTTTTGGCCAGATAAGGTCAAGTTATTAAAATCTTGACATTTATCTCTGAGAGCTTTTGGTTTTAAGTGCACCAAGGGCACTGTGTGTTTTGACTGAGGTACTTTCCAGCCCAGTCAAAAATAAGAAATAAAAGCAAGCAAAACCTCTTTTGTACACTCAGAGCAGTCCTAAGAGGTTGGATGTGTAGGTGATGTGTGTATCTCTATCAGCAGAGCCGTGGGATTTGGGCAGTATTCACCATCTGAAGAGCTCCATGGGACTTGGTCAAGATTCACCATCTGAGGAGCTGGCTGTGGGGTGGGAATCACTGATCAAAGTTTTCGACACCGTCTTGAATGGGAATCAAATTGCTTTGTCCAATCTAGCAGGCTTTTTTCTGCTGCTTCTCCATTCATAATGATATTTTAGCACTGCCTGCCTTGATGTTTTTCACCCAACAGAGCTAAGTGGGGGCTTCTTCTCTTTCTTCTCCTTGGAAAAAAATGACCAGCAGCATCTAGTTCTGCCTGGAGTTGGTCCAGTTGCCTGCTTTATGTTGTAATGCTGGTAAAACTCTGGAGGAGTTAACACTGGGATCATGATGAATGTGGCTGGAACTGTCAGCTGAGGACTTTGGTGGTGAGGAAAGTTCCAGTACTCTGGCTGGGGAGTGGAAAGGTAGCATGGGGCACCAAGGGCTATCCCAGCTGCTGTGAGCTGGGGACATGCAGGGTTGGGTTGTGGGGCAGCTCTTTAGAACCTGGTGAAAAAACTTTGGGCTAATCAGGCTGCTGGGAAGGAAGGNAAGGAGAGCAGTGCTAGAGGCAAACAGCTTCTGCCACCAAAAAGACTGACTCACGCTGCCTTGGAAGTTTGGGATGGATTATTAGTGTTGTTTTACTGGCAGTGTGAATGGTGGTAGAAGCAGTTGAGCCTTGGAGGGTCCCCAGGCAGCCCTCCCTGAGTCAGTAGCCTGTTCTGGTGAGTGTCTGTCATGGGGAGCTGGTGCAGCAGAATGAGTGGGAGATACTCGGGGCTGGTCAGTGAGCTGTAGGGTCTGGTTTTTCAGATTCTAGCAGCCTGATATCCCCTTTTAGGGGGATACAGGACTAACGAGGTCTTGGTGAAGTATCCCTTTTTGATAGGGGAGAAGTCCCACAGCTCTCTGCTCTGTCCAGGTTGGACCAAGCTGTGGGCAGGAGCTGGTGGCCTTCAGGTTAGCCCTGGGGCTGTCCCGCTGTCTGGGAGCCTGGGACTGAAGTGGCTCTGGGCCAGGTAGTCACCAGGATGTACTATTTTGCAATAAACTGATCTGAGCACTTTGTGCCTTTGCATTTGAGCATGAATCATCCTGGCTGGAACTGAGAGTGAGCAATCTCTGGAGATGGCAGTGGGGCAGGTTGCTGGCAGCCCCGGGCTGGGTGGCAGTTGTGGGGGAGCCTCCTTGTCCCCATCCTTTCTGGGCAGGTCCTTGTGGCTGAATCTGGGGCTGAGGGACATCAGCTGCATGCAGACTTGGTCCTAAGAGCAGCATCTTCTTGGATCCTTGGGAGAATTAGGGAATAATTGAATAGTTAGAGTTGGAAGATTTTATTCTCCAACCCCCTGCAATGAGGGTTTGGATGATGTCTTGAGAAAGACCAGGTTGCTCAGAGCCCCACCCAGCCTGACCTTGAACACTTCCAGGGATGGGGCGGCCACAGCTTCCCTGGGCAGCCTGTGCCGGGGCGTCGCTGTCCTCAGTGTAAAAATTCTATCCTTCTACCTAGTCAAAATATACCTTCTTTAAATTTAAAATCATCGTTGCAGTAGGCCCTGCTAAAAGTTTTTTCTTTCTTTCTCATCTTTCTTAGAAACCTCTTTTAGCTGCTGGTAGATGCTCTAAGAGAGCAAAAGGGGCTCTCTTGTGCAGGTGAGCACCCCCAGCTCTGCCAGGCTGGCTCCAGAGCAGAGGGGCTCCAGCCCTTGGAACACTCTGTGGCTTCCTCCAGCAGGCCCAAGCAGCAGGAGTTGGGAGATCCTTCTCCAGGGTGTGATGAGGAGATGCATGTCTCCTCTTTGACATAAAAAGCCACCTCAAAAAAAAAAGTTTTGGGGAGCCAGTCTTGGGCTACTGCCCCACCCTGGGAGCTTGGCAGACCCTGCATCCCCCCGAGTGAGACAGGATGCTTTATTTCCTCGGCCGAGCATCCCTCGGCACTGTGCTCCCGACTCTTCCCGCTCTCCCATCTTAATAACTGTAAAGATCAGGGTTGCCAAGGTCTTCCCGTTGCTATAGTGAGATTAGATAGGGCAGAGCGCTGCATTCCCTCTGCCGAGGGGAGAAATCACTCCCATCCTTTCCCTGGGCTTCACCAGCCAGGTTTTTTTTTTTTCCATCCACCAGCAGCTACTAATTGCACCTGAAAGACATGCCACGTATTTCACTGCAATTAATATTTCATAGCTTTAAAAAAAAAAAAAAAAAGGGGGGAATTAAAAAAAAAAAATTTAATTATCGAGGCATTTTTCTCCTGGAACCAACTTAAAGAGGCTCTCCGGCTGGAACGAGTTTACAGCGCTAAACTGTGAAGTTAAAATATTTATCTTCATAAACACGTCACTTCAAGCCGTGCTATTCCTCGCAGGGTCATTAGCAAGAGGCACGTTAGTCCAATCAGGAGGTGCCTGGGAGACAGAGATTTGCCTTTTGCTTCTGGGCGGGGTTAGGAGATGATTTATTAAACGAATTTGAGAGCTGTGAGTCTGGCCAGACCTCTGAGTCAAACTGCTGTAGGAAAAAAAAAAAAAAAATCCCACCAGCTGGAGCTTTTGCAGGCAGAAGATGGGGTGCAGTCATTTTGGTACTGTTGGTTTGCTGATGTGGAGGTGTCCTCCCCAAAAACTCCTGAGGACGTACAGCAACTGATCCAGGGAGCCGTCATATTGCAGGAGGTAGTATGCATTTTAATTTTCTTAGGTTTAATTTTCGTTTTCTCAGGTTTTATTTTCACTTTCTCAGTTTTTGTTTTAATTTCCTTGGTGCACCTGCAGGGCTTGGGTGGGTTTATGTAAAAATTCAGGTGAGATTTCCCTGAGTGTAGGAGTGCACAGCTTGGGGCATGGCGCGTTGTCACGCCCCTCCACCTTCTCTTTTGGGTTGAAGATGTTGGTTTTGAGGCCATAAAGTTTAACCCCTATAATGCAGTACCAAACTTGCCCTGGAGAGTGATGCCTGTGATCTTCTCAGTGTGTGGGGTGGGGGAGATGCAGGGTTTAGATAATTGTGTGGTTTTGGGACTTGAGGTTGTATTTTGTGTGTGTTGAGTGTTGGCATGCGAGGACATGGAGGGGCGTGAAGGATATGGGTCTTTGGAGATGTGGTGCACTTCCCAAAACTCATTTATTTTCTGGGGAACCAGAGGTATTTGTGTCTGTAAACCTCTCTGCTCCTGAGAGTGGGGAGGAACATGTAAGCGGAGAGCTCCTGGTGGCCCCATATCCTCGGAGAAGGTCCTTGGCTGGTGACAGTGGCAGAGCCTGGTAAAGATTACTCAAGCTGTAGATCTGTCACGGGGTTTTTCCCCTCTGAAATCCCCTTCTACTCCTTGGGTCCCCATCAGTTTATGTATACAAACCACACAGGCGATGTCACAAGGTCTGACCCTGTCAGATCGTTCTTGCACCCCAGTTGGTGCATGGGGCTCACCCCTTGCTGCAGCTTGGGTAGGGGGAGAGGGGTGGAAGAAATGTGTGATACCCGCCAGGCAGCACAAGTTCGGAACAGAGAAAGGCAAAGAGCAAGATGCTGTTGGTGGTGTGGGAAGGCTCTTGTGTCCCATCCTCTGAACAGACAGATGTAGCCTGAGCAAGGGCAGAGATACATCAGTCTTCCTTCCCAACAGCAAACCTCGACTTTGAGTGAAATTTTTGAAAACAGATCTCTTGAGGAGCACTTAGAGCTGTCTTTACAAAGAGGACTGTTGTTAGAGACCCTGTTTTCTGTAGGAAACCAGTTCTTGCAGACATTTTCCAGTAGGTCCCAGTTTGTGCCATCTGCCCTCCTCTCTCCCACTTGCTGTCTGCTGACCTTCCCCAGATGTCCTGAGTCTCACAGCCCAAGGTGTTCATCAGGTGGGCTTTCCCTTTCCTTGCTGGCAGATTTGAAGTAGTAAACATCACTTGATGTTGGCTGTCTGGTCTGCTCTGCTTCAGCAACCTCAAATCCTGATTCTTTCCTTCCTCCCACCTCTTGTCTTGGCTTGAGGTTGGACTGGGAAGCACCCAGTGCTCTCCAGGTGCTCTGTTCACTTGTTTTTTGGTAGGTCTGTTGTGATTTCTCTTGGTCCTCTTCCAGCAGTGATGGCACAGGGTATGCTCAGCACTGATCACTTGAAGGAGGTGTATTTAAAGGTTACACCCTGGTGATAAATAAGGGCTGATAATTCTGTGATCAGAGAGAGCCCTCCTGCCAGACAAACCGAGATCTTTTGGCTGCAGCAGGACCTAACCACCATTTCTGGGGAGTTTTATTGGCTCCCTGTTCCAGCAGGAGGTTCCTGCTGCGTGCAGCTGCCACAACGAGCATCTTTGGTTTACAGGAGCCTTTTGAAGGAGCTTCTGCCTCACCATGGTGTGGCCAAGTGTGGCATTGTGCCTGGAGTCCCAGACAGGTGGACCTGGATGATTTCTGGGCTCCGTCCTGTGCCTTTTTGATAGAAAAAAGAGGAGGGAATCTCTGGTATGTGCTCCCAGTTTGGCTTCTGTGCCAGTGGAGTTGTGACTCCACGTGGAAGAGGGACCTGGTAGAACCTTAGCCCTGGAATGAAACCCACCTGTGGGTGTCCAGGTGAGGAAGTCTCTTTCTGGAACACCACGTGAGCATGGTGGGCCTTGGTGGAGTGAGTTTTTTATAGTTTTAGGGAGAAGAATATTTTGGGATTATGTAAAACTTGCTATAAGATGCTCTCAGGGGTTTCCAGGTATGTCTAAAACTTACTGGGATTTTTAGGGAAGGACCAAGGGTACAGGAGATGAGGGATCAGAGAGCTGGGGAGGAATACATGAGGGAAAATAAAGGGAAAAGCAGAATAAAAGCAGCTTCTCTTCATGTGGGGATGAGGATGGGGAGGCCACAGCTGGGGTGAGGACTGGATCTTGATGTCTGGATGTGTTCTGGAGGCTGGATGGCAGGAAGGTGTCTGGGCTGATGATGGTGAGGTTGATGGTGGATTGGAAGGGGGAATGGGAAGGAAAGTAGCAGCAACAGGCTGCAAGGGAGCAATTCCATAGGGTCTTGTGAAACTACCGCAGACTTTTGAGTGCGGAGTGTGTCATACCTGGAAAAGTGAGTGGTGCTTACAGCTGATAAACTATTCAACTGGCTTTTTCCATACTCTGTGAGAGAGAGGGTGATGGGTTTGAGCAATATGCTCAGCCCTCATCCAGGCTGAGAAGCAGCAGGTGCCCACGAGCAGGTAGGTACCAGCCACAGTGGAACCATCTGTGTGTGACTGCTGCGTGGGGAAGGGGAAATGGGGGAGCAGAGAGTGTGGTGAGCCTTTGGGGTGTTACTTGGAGCTGTTCTGTGGGTTTTGGGGTGTCCATTTCCCCAGCATTGTGGCTGGTGCTGCCAGCTGTGGTGTTCATCTCCTGCTCCCCCAGCCGTGCCAGAGGGCATGCATTATGCATGGCCACTAAAACTCTCACCCTGTTGCTTCTGATTACAGGGAAATTATGGGTTACTGGGCCAGACTGTGCAGTTGGTGACGTCTGTGGGGCTTTGATGCCCCGAGCAGAATTCGGTCAATGATGCATTCCTAAGTGCAGGTGCTCGGCAGCAGCCTGACCTCAGCCCTGGAGCTCTTCGTTATCCCAAGCCTGGATTTCACGGGGAATTTGCAAGCCCTGAGACTTGCCTCAAATAGTTTGTATCATTTTTTTTCTTTTTAAGCCTTGCAAAGCTTTGGCAAAGCATCTGTTCTGGGTGCTGTTTCCCGTGACTCAGAGGGTAAATAGCAGTTGCTGTGCTCACCTGGTTTGCTTGCTAAAAATGAGTGGGGAGCAGTTCAGGGGCTTGTTTCCTTCTTGTTTCCTTCTATTTCAGGCAAGTTCATCTCTGATTATGGGCTGTCAAACCTCAGAAATTCCTAGCTGCCTGTCCACTCTCTAATTTTTTATTTTATTTTAAATGAAACAGAAAAGGAACATACCCATCTTTCAATGGAAAGTCATAAATACTCCTAGGAGCAGGTGGATTTTGTGGGGCCCCTGGTGTACAGCAGATGAGGGTGCTTGCCTGGGTTGAGATGCAAGCATGGGGAGCAGCCCAATTTTTTGGCAGTGGACAGTAAGTACCAAGAAGCTTTATCATGAGCACATCAAAATATTTACATCCAGCTCCACAGATTTCCCTTGGGGCATTTGTTGTGACATGTTATACTGGGAATGTCATAAAGAGGAGGGCTGTCTTTCTCTGCTACTTTTAAGACCTACCAAACTGTAATTATAGTCATTATTTCAAGGCTGTTTCCCATTTTGTGGTAGGCAGGACAGGACTGAGGGATGAGGGCGTTGGAGTTGGTGAGGATTTACATCCTGGATGGGCTGTGCTTGGTGTTGGAGGAGATGGGGAGGTGCTGTTGTGAGTCTGGGAGGAGATGGCTGCACAGTCTGTGCTCTCACAGTCACAAAGGCACACACAGGCACCACTACACACACTTTTATATTCATGGTGGGCCATGCCCCATGTGGTATGGGACCATGATGTGCCCCTCTGCTGCGTGCTGGAGCTTGCTGAGATCACCTTGGCATGCAGGGACTGGGATAAGATGGAGCATCTCTGCCATGGGCGAGGGCTGGGAGAGCTGGGACTGTTCAGCATCTCTCCAGGGAGACCTTAGAGCTCCTTCCAGTGCCTGAAGGGTCTATGTGAAATATGGGGACAGAGTGCTTAGCAGGGCCTGTTGCAAGAGAACAAGAGGTAACAGTTTTAAGCTAAAAGAGAATCTGTTTAAAGCAGGAAAAATGGTGAAGGTTTTTACAATGGGGCTGGTGAAACACTGGCACAGGTTGCCCAGAAAGGTAATGCATGCTCCATCTGTGGAAGCATTCAAGGCCAGACTGAAAGGGGCTCTGAGCAACAAGGGTTAGTTGAAGATGTCCCTGTTCATGGCAGGGGGTTGGATTAGATGACCTTTAAATGCCCCTTCCACCTCTAACCTGTCCATAATTCCTCCTGGATCAGTCAGCCCCTACTTGGAGCTGAGAATGCTACTGATCTCCACACTTGCTGCAGAACAGGTAACTACAGACAGGTCAGCTTGTGGGAGGGAGTAAGGTGAGGACAAATAGCAGAAAGCTGATGTTGAGGGCTGTAATTCATCCCAGGAGGTGAGGATTCTCTGAGGAACACTGGGGTGTTTCCCTCTTTTGGCCACTACCTTCCTCTTTGACCACAACAGGTCACTCCAGGTTCTGTGTTTCCACTGCCTTGCTTGTGGAGCATCTCTCTCCTTTTCCAGGGTGGGGATTGTTTTTGATGTTGCAAGTGAAGCAGTAGTAGCTAGCCTAGCATGGTAATCTGCCCTCCTGGCAGGGTCTGTGGACCTCTCTGTAATATGGTCAGGGAATTGTAAGGATACAACATTCAGGCAGTGCCCAAAGCCAGTAGCTGTGGTTCTTCTGATGTCTCTGTCCTTAAGGAAGTGGAGAATGTTAATGTCTGCAGTGAAATGATCCTGAAGTATACTAACTATCCAGACTTTTAGATAGTTGCCCCATCAAACTTGCACAAAATGTCAGATTCAAAGTAACAAATGGCTTGTATTCTTCCGCTTCCTTTTCAAGTAGGAGGAGCCCCAAAGTTTGTTACTTTGATCCTTGAAAACTTTATAGAAGGCAGCAGTGGATTGGCATGGGTGGGACAATCACCTGGAAGGAAAGAGGTAAGTGAAGGAGTTTTTTGGGCTGTGGAAAGGAAATGGGGAGCCTTAGACTGCTGGTCATCCAATTAACCTAACTATAGCCAAGGAGTGTCCATCTTCATGAAAAGGGCGGTCAGACATTGGAAGGGGCTGCCCAGGGAGGTTTGGAGTGCCCATCCCTGGAGGTGTCTGAGGAATTCCTGGATGTGACACTGAGTGCACTAGGCTGGTGACAAGGTGGGGGTCAGGCACAGTTGGACTTGATGGTCTTGATTCTTGATGGTCACTTGATTCTGTGGTCCTACTGGGATGTGGGATCATCACTGTGTAGCTGGTGGGAATGGCTTCAGAAAGAGAGGACTTGGGGTATGGAATTGGCAGCCAAGGTAGGAGCACACAGCTCAGTCTGTTCTGCCGGGAGGCTGGAGCTGAATGTTCTCATTTCTGGGGCTCATTTCTGCTGGTGAACAAAGGGCAAGGCTTGAGGTTCAGCTGCTCCATGGGTGGGTTGGTGCTTCAGGACAGAACAGGCTTGGGTTAATGCAAAGTAATTCAGTTCTGGGAAGGAGAGTGCTTTTATTCTCCCTTTTAAATCTTCTTTCGGTTCTTCACAATTAATTTCTGCTCTGGCTCCATGCATGACCTTGACCAAGCCACTCTAGGCTGAGATTGATTTTGGTGGGTACCTAAATAAAAGGCTGGAATCTCTTGTTTACCTGGTCCTCAGCTGTGAGGCCCATAAGTTAATTCCATGTGAGAGACTCAAGCACATAGGCCTGAGCATTCTTACATGCTAATTGAATTCCCGAGCTCTTTTTTCCAACTGGGGAAGGCAGAGACAATACTTTCCTCCCAGACTCTGGGAGGTTTATGAAGCACCTGGAAATATCCGGGGCTGCAATAGCATGGAGCTTTTCAGAAAAAATAGAGGGGAATTGGCCAAGGTACTCCTTGTGATTGAGATTTGTAAAGCCAGCTGATGCCAGTGATCACAGACTGCCAAGAGTGCATCTTTCAGGTCTCTGCTGCTCCAGCTCTTTGCTCATCCGTGGGTGGAGGTGGCTGGAATTTCAGGCCACAGATCCCCAGGAGACCATCTGAGCAAGTTTATTTTGCTGTAGTTTTTTGCTTCTGGTCAAGGGACCTCCTCCCTTCCCCTTCAAACCCTTCCTTTGGTCTGTGTTTCCTCCTCTGAAATCCTATTTCCTTCTTCCCACCAGGATTCCCTCCCTACCAAGAAAATCCAAGCTGCTTATTTTAATGTTTGAGATAGAGGTAACATATGATTGAGGGTCTGGGCACCTTCATTTCAAAATGACTGCAGTGCCTCTTTGGTTTTTCCAAAGAGCTACTGCCTGCAGTTACTGGGCAGGAGGAGGCTGGCATCTTGGAGACGGGTTTTTTGAAGGAGGTGACTCTGTGCTGGGGTTCAGAGAGTGATGGAGTGTGTGCTGGTGATTCCCTTCTGAGGGTTTTCCAAGCCCTTATTCCCACCTCCACATACCCAGGGAACAGTCTGGAGGAGTACCAGCACTCAGTTCTCCTCATTTTGCTCTCACTCAGAAGGGCTCAGCTCTGATCAGTGCTGCTGAGAGCCTTGCCCCTGCGTGGTAATGGAGGAGTAAGTCAGGGTTTTTAATCACTTATTCCAAGTGTAATTCCCAGGCTGTTCTGAGTCACGCCAGGAGCTGCAGAACAAGCCCCCCCCATCCCTCGTGCTGGTGGACGATGACATCGGTGAGGAAGAGCACGCCCAGCCCTGGCTCTGCACACACAACCTGGGGAAAATGAGGGCCCTGTCTGGTAGGAGAAAAGAAGTGCAAGGGGTAAAACACGAGCCAGAGGGTTATTTGCCATGCTGACAGTAAGTGTGGCTCTTGAAAATTGTCTCAGGGTGGTGTTGCAGGTCCGTGGTGCAGTGCAGAGCACACACACAAGCACGACAAGACACGTGGCAGTCAGAGGAGGTGGGCATTTAGGAAGGAGGCTGTGGCTCAGGAGGTACCTTCTGCTCCCTGCAACACAAGTTGCTGTTAGGCAGTGTGAAGATGTGGCTGTTGGAGGAGTAAGAAGAGGGATGCAGTGGTGGATGCCCCATCCCTGAAAATTATTCGAGACCAGTTCAGGCAGGACTCTGAGCCTGATGTAGTTGAAGATGTCACTGCACATGGACTAGATGCCCTATAAAGATCCCTTCCAACCTGAAATTCTGTGATTCCCAGGAGCTCTGTGTTTCCCATAAATCTGATTTGGGTGAAAGCCAGGGAAATACCGAGCTAGGACTGTGTGTGCCCGGATATGCTCAGTGGGGAGAAGCAGTCTCCTAGGAGAAGGATGAGGTTTTTGGGAAGGAAACATCCCATCTCCCTCAAGCCAGCAGGCTGGGAGAGATTGGGTTTAACGTCTCATTATTGCAGTTGCACTCAGGAGATGAGGCAGTTCCACTTTATTTAGATATTAAAGACATTCTTTAAGGAAGTGTCAGCCCATAGACTGTCACTTTTACAGTTAAAAAATTGTAGCTGCTTGCCTGGGGTGTATTTGAGAACAGCAAGGAAGAAACTGCTTTAGATTAGTAAGTGAAGGTTTAATTAATTGTCATTATTTGCATAATAGTGTCCTCTAATTAATAGGTAATGGGCAGCCTCTGAATTAATGCACAAGTGAGGACTCCAGTGATGCCATCAGAGAAGGGGTTTTATTGCTGGGAAGTGCAGTTTTGCTTAGTCTTTTTAGTAAATTTAGTAACTGTGAGAGCCAAAGGGTGTCTGTGACAGTGTGTGCTGTGCCTGGGGTGGCAGGGTCTTTTAGGGACAGCACGCATCTTCCCTAAATGCATCAGACCTGGAATGGAACCAGGGTTTTGTTCAAGTCTGTTGCTGGCCTACTGCAGGCAGAGGCCAGACAAGAAGCTGTTCTTGTGTTTTATTCTGTCTTCAGTAGCTTGGAAAGTGGTTGCTTTTATCGTGGCCATGGTTTTCCTCTCCTTTTTGTTCTTAAAAATCCTTCATGCTGTCATTTTGGTGTCCCTTCTTCAGCTGGTGGGTTCTTTTCTGCTGTTCTACGGGCACATGAATGGTTCCTGTCACAGATAGGTGCTGGAGGGGATCTCTCTCTACATCTCTATTTCTCCCTTGTTTTCTGTATTTTGATTGTGACAGTGTTTGTGGAAGTGGAATGGGATGACATAGAATGACTTAAGATGCAAAGTTTGGTGTAAAGCAAAACCCAGTGTTAAATTTGGGGATGGAAAGGAGATAGAAGATGGGGGGCCAGCCTTTTCCTGTAGATAGGTCCTGGCAGTAGGTGGGGTTCCAGGCTGAGAGAATGCAGGATGCTATCAGCATCCTGAAGAGCTCACCACGTGAGAGGAGACAGGCAGATGCAGATGTGGGAGAACATTGGGGAAGCAATGGGGCATAGATCAGGACAGCTGTTTCTTCATTTTCCTATCAAACAACACTATAACTGTCCCACCTTAATTTTGAAGTGTATTTTGTCCCTTGTCAGCCTAGTGATTAAAGCACTCTTCACTACATCCTAATGTGCACTTAGACATTGGCACAGGTTTCCCAGAGCAGCTGTGGCTGCCCCTGGATCCCCGGAAGTGTCCAAGGCCAGATTGGACAGGGCTTGGAGCAACCTGGGATAGTGGAAGTTGTCCCTGCCCGTGGCAGAGGGTGGCACTGAATGAGCTTTAAGGTCCCCTCCAACCCAAACCATTCTGTGATATTATTTCCTGCAGTGATAATCCTGCTGCTCTCAGAGGGATGGATGTGGACGTGGCTTTGGCTCTGTGTTGGAATTTGCACCTGCTTGTACCAGCAGAGAGCTGAGACCTAAGAGCTGATTTAATTTGCTTTCAGTTAATCCACCCCCTATCCTCAAATGAAAACTTCAGCTATGTACCCAGGGAGTTTTTCCTCTCGTTTTCCACTGAACTCTTGTGAGATGCTGTGGTCTTTGAGTGATGGTTATAGGCTTTGTCAGAGGAGAAGCATCATTCTGACAGACAGCAGGTATTTTGGAAATAAATGGCAAAAAAAAAAAAAGAACACAACAAAAAGCCAGACGAGGTTGTGGAAGTAAAGAATGTGTATTTTTGTTGCTTCTGTGGTTGTGAACAGTCTCTCCTCACCAAAGGCAGCTCTTCAAGAGAGGAAGCACAATTTGGCTAAAATTGCTTGAATGAGGTCATAAAATTATACTCCATGAATGGTCCCGTTATTCACAAAGGACAGTTGTTTGGATAGAAATTGCTGAAGACCTTTCACTGGTACAGTGGGGAAAAGAGAGAGATTTCACGAGCCTCCCACAATTTAGCTGCTGAGGGGATTAATACCGATGTAACAGCCAAATACTCTGTTAGAGACCATTTGTACTCTACTGTACTCCAGGGGCTGTTGCTCCTTGGATGTGATCTTGAGCAGAGCTCATCAGATACTGCTTGTGAGAAAGTGCATTTGTGTTTTTTCTTAAATGTCAAAACCTATATCCAGGGCCCCCTTTTCCAAAGCATGGAGCTCTTCCTTGCCGTAACTCCTTTAGATGAGCCACTGCTCGTGCACGGGGTGTTTCTGGATGTGGGGTTGGTGGGAGAAATCTCCTGGTGCAGTAGGATGCAAGGGATGCTCCACTCACCTGGAATGACAGAGGACTTCTACATGAGCAAAACAGTTACCGAAATTATCTGCTGTGCCAGTCAACAAGGCCAGGGCTGCTTCTTGCAGAAAAGAGTCAAGGAACCTTTAAAGTAGGTTGCCTGGAAGAGTGCATATGCATCAAGCTTTGGATGTACCACCTTAGTGCATTAGTCCAGTACTAACACACCTGGCATGCTCGAGAGGATTTCCTTCGTGTGCTTGGTTTTCAGCTGGAGGATTCAAGTTGATGGGAAGCCCAGATCTGACTTCATACCAACAGGTTTTTAGTTTAGGAGTCCAGAGAAAAGGAACAGCCTCCTTAGGAATATTAAACTGCCAGACGGAAGGTTCACATTAGATATTGGGAAGGAATTCCTGGCTGTGAGGGTGGGCAGGCCCTGGCACAGGGTGCCCAGAGCAGCTGTGGCTGCCCCTGGATCCCTGGGAGTGTCCAAGGCCAGACTGGACAGGGCTTGGAGCAACCTGGGACAGTGGAAGGTGTCCCTGCCCATGGCAGGGGGTGGCACTGGATGAGCTTTAAGGTCCCTTCCAAAACAAATCATTTTAGGATTCCCAGAAGCCCTGTATTTCTCATAAGATTGCTTTTTAATTTTTTTTTGTAGTTCAGCAGATGAAGAGCCAACTTCATTTAATAAGGGATGTTGGCTGAGCTTCAGGGCATGGATTAAATACAGCAGTGTGTGGGGAATGGAGAAAAGGCTGAATGCAAAGAAGCTGGTTCTTCTGTCCCTAGCCTCAAAAAAAAGCAAGAGGTAAAGGGATCCAGAGAAAGGACAACAGGAGAGAAAAGCAAATATAGATCTTTCTCTTTATTTTCTTTTTTCCTTTTTTTTTTTTTCCTATTGCATTAGTTCTTTTTTCTGCAGGTGTCTTACAAAAGCAGTGTTTTGTCATCTTCTGTATTTCATACCTCCTGTGTCCGTGCCAGGATACCTGCTTTTATATGGTGGACAATGGGAGTGCAGCTGGAACTGAGCCGAAGCCCGAGCTGTTCTGCACCTCATGTGGTTTTGAGTTCAAATAAATAGTTTGACTCACTCAAGGAGTGAATCAGAAGAAGGAACTCGAGCCTCTAGCCTACAAGCACCGTGCTGTGCAAACAAGGTGTATAAACATGTAAGTTTTTCTGAAGTGTGCCATTCAATGTGAAGCATGTGCTGGAGTGGAGTCAGCATTTCAGACCCACCATAGCCCTGCTCAGGAGAGTGCAAGGATATTTTGGTTTAGACCTGGTATTATAGATATCAGGAGAGTGGAAGTTTGTTGTCTGCCCTGTTTTCACATCTGTCTTTGGTGCTAAGTGCTTTCAGTATGAGTAAACTGCAGTGTTAAAAAGTAAAAACAGGGAAAGCAGCTCCCCTGGAGCCACTACAGCAAAGTGGGGAGAAGATGCTGATCCTGTGTTCAGATTCCTTGCTGTTGGTACCTTGCTGGTGGTGGCTTGGAACAGGTTCTCCTGCCCTAGACTGACTTTGGTCCCTCAGTCACCCAGCAAGGTCACACCAGCACGGTGATGGATTTAAGCTTAGTGGTGCAAGTTTCCCTTAGCCATTGTCTATCCAAGCTGGATTGGAACCACTGAGTGTGACCAGGAGGAATGGTTTTAGTCTTAAACTAAAACAGGAGAGATTTAGAGTAGATATTGGGAAGGAATTTGTTGCTGTGAGGGCGGTGAGGCTATGAGGTTTCCCAGAGAAGCTGTGACTGCCGCATCCCTGGAAGTGTCCAAGGCCAGCTGGATGATGCCTGGAGCAACCTGGAATAGTGGATATCATTCCCACGGTGGTTGGCATTGGAATAAAATGATCTTTAAAGACCCTTCCAACCCAAACCCTTCTGTGTGACACCTTCTGGAAACACAGCTGTAGGACAGCTCCACCAGCTTGGACAGCCCAGGTGAGCTTTGCAGCTGCTCTGGAGTCCCTGCTGAGTCCCACCAGCAGCCTCTTGGAAAGCCAGAGGGGGTGTGACCGCCCTGGTGATCCCAGAAGTCTTCACCAAGGCCTCAGGCTGATGGATGTGCTTATCTGCATGAGTTTTACTCATCTGAGGAGGGGCTGTGAGATGATACCCTTGGTTGTCATTGCTGGCTGGTTTTGTCATGCCTCCAAAGCCTTGCAAATCACTCAAGGCGTGACATGGTCGTCTGTGTATGAGAGGTGAGATCTACTCAGAAATTGTTTTTATTATGTGTTGGTGATAGCAGATAAATAATCTTCCCTCTGGCTTGTGCACAGGGAGATGGTTTTCTCCTGTGCCTTCAAATGAGGTGATTAATAACAATCATTAATCCCCATGAATGACAGCAGTATATTAGGAGCAAAACACATGTTAAAATAATTTGAGAGGCTGTTGTTGGGTCACAGGCTAACTCATTCTCTTCATATATAATATTTTCATAAGGTGTAAATATTTCTAGGCTTGAGATGTTGGCTGGAGATCAAGTTTTGGGTATCAGCGTCACTGTCTGGACCAAATCTGAACTGAACTTCCAGTGTAAGTTAATTAAAGTAGATTTAGATTGGATATTAGGAAGAAATTTCATAATGTGAGTGTGGTGAGGCCCTGGCACAGGGTGCCCAGAGCAGCTGTGGCTGTCCCTGGATTCCTGGCAGTGTCCAAGGCCAGGTTGGACAGGGCTTGGAGCAGCCTGGGACAGTGGAAGGTGTCCCTGCCGTGGCAGGGGGGGTGGGATAGGATGAGCTTTAAGGCTTATTCCAACCTAAACCGTTCTGGGATTCTGTGGATTCAAAAGCTGGATTTCAGAAAGCCTGGACTATTCATAAGCTTAAATTGAATTTGGCAACTGGATATGTTGAAAATCCCCAGGGGGAGCTAATTTATTTTTAATGTCCAGGCATTTCAAGTGAAATGTCAGAATGAAATGTGTCATTTTGGAAATGCCAAAACATTTTCTTTTTGACAGCTTCTCAATGAAGCTTTTCAACTTTCTGTTTGGGAATTACAGTTAACAGTTAGAAGGAGGAAAGATTAAACAAGACTTGGTGGTAGTGGACTAAGACATTTAGTTTTGATTCAAACAAAACGTAGACGGGTGGCAGGCTTTTCTTTCTCTTTCTGTGTCGCCGAACCTCTTTCACTTCCACCCAGATCTGTTTCTCCTTGACTCAAGACATTTTCCTCCTAGTTTTAATACAAGTAGGACATGTCATTAGATTGGAAAAAAAAAAAAAAAAAGTTTTACACCTCTTCCAGCTCCTGGAACACCCTGGTTTGGAATTTTTGAAAATGACTGATGGAAAACTCGTGCCAGGAGTATGTAAACTAGCCCATTATGTGTGGTGATCCTAAATTCACAATTTCATGGCAGGGCTGATGGGCTGCCCATGGTGCCCAAGGCAGCATCCCAGCCCTTGCTGGCCATCCTGGGCTCCACAATAAAGCAGGTGAGGCCCTGATGAATCCACTGGCAAGAGTTACTGAGGCATCATTCCAGGGCTGGAGGAAGTGATGAGACACTTTGGAGAGCTGGTACCACAGCTTAGGGAGCATTATCCTGACTGAGCTCGCCAAGCACAGTGAGGTGGTGGATTCCCCATTCCTGGAAGTGTCCAAGGCCAGATTGGATGAGGCTTGGAGCAGCCTGGGATAGTGGAAGGTGGAGTGGAGTGGTCCTTCCAACCCAAGCTGTTCTATGGTTTTACAATCCTGATCTGCAGTGCTGCCCGTTCTCTCTCAACACCATCTTCCCACCCTCCTAAAAGCAAAGTCTGTGATTTTTTCAGGTCAGTGCCCCTTTTTATTTTGGAGGGTAAGCTCAACAGACATCTCGGTGATACAAGATGTTTTCCTTTGTAGGGCTCGTTACCATGCGTCTGGCGGTGGAGTGACATCATCCCCACGCTGGGGTCTGCAGTGAGCCATTGATCTTGATGTACCCTCTTTGCAGGCAGTAATGTGTGTTCTTTCCTTAGCATTTTGGGCAGGAGATGCATCATGCTGCCTGCTGGAGCCCAGGGAGGAGCATCATCAAAATGAAGGATGCCAGAGGCTTAATTGGTCTTTGAGGACCAGCCCCCAGCTCGTTTCTGTCTTCAGCTCCTTTCCACTGTAGTCGTTCCCCTGGGTCTGAAGAATTGGTATGGAAAAAAGAGTTTTCCATCGCAGTGAGTCTCAACTAATTTTATTCTGTGTTCTGGAGGAAGCTGTGTGATATTCAATAGGCAGGAAGCAGATGAAATTGGGGGGAAAAAAAAAAAGTCACAGGGTTGTCCAGAAATTACTCTGAAAAAGCTGCTGATTTTTCAGACCAGAGCATGAAATCTTTTGCACCTTGCTCCCCTGTTTGAACCATCCCTCAGCAGTCTGGGGTAATTCTCTGCTGTGTTATCCTTTGCTCCCACGAGGCAGAGAGCAGCCCTCTCACTGGCAGGCTTTTTGCAAGGGCAACACCACCAAACAGAGGAGCTGAGGACACTGGAGGTCAGGGCTGGACATGCTGGCTTCCTTTACCCTAATTAACAGGCTAAGCTTCCAAAAGCAGCCCAAAAGCAAGTGTGTGGTGGTGGGGGAGGCAGAGGGAGCTGGGACGCGTGGAGGGGTGAGTGATCCCTCTGGAATTGCCGGAGAATTCCCGTGCCCACTGGCGACTGGGAACTGTCAACGCCGCAGTGCGCGAGATGGAGGTCGCAAGCCTCTGGAGGAACATTTTGCACAGTGTGGATCCAGTAGCTGTCATCCACATCCGAGGTTTGGGAAGGGCTGTGTGCAGGGGGATGGCAGCAGCCCCGTGGCTTTTGTTTCTTTAATTGCTAACAGCAAGGCACTGCTGTTCTCTGGAGGAGAGGGGAGATGCTTGGGTTTATATTTCTCTTCTCCCATTGCTTTTACCTGGCTTGCTTCAGTCTCTGCTGCTGAGCTCCGGAGGATTTTCATGCTGTTAAAACAGAATTAGCCAGCACCAAAGCAAGGGATTTTTTTTTTCTTTAAAGCTTATTTAACTGTGAGACAGCAATAGGGAAATGTCACCAAACATTTGCTTGGTTCTGCCGTCAGGTTGGTGTAGCAGGGCTTTCAGATGGTTGCCCATATGTGGAGAAAACATATTTTCTGTTACTCATACTGCAAGCAGCTGTGTCTGGAAAAGGCAACCTGCAGCTCTCTTTGGTACAGGGTTCTATCAAAATTCACTTTCTGTGGTAGTGGCAAACTTTGGATGGGGTCTAGAAGTGTTTTGGGTAGCTGATGGTGTAAAAGTATTCCTGCTCTGCATGGTGGTTGTTGTTTTGCTTTTGCTGCTGTGGCCCTGATGCTAAAACAAGGCTGGATTGTCACCCCTGGGCTATTTTGTACAGGTCTCTCCTGCACCATGGTTTGCAGCTGATTGTTGGTGGAGATGTCTCCACTCTGCATGGTGGGGAGAGATATCATAGAACCCTAGAACGATTTAGATTGAAAGGGATCCAGAGATCAACTTAAAGCCCGCCCAATTCCACCCCCTGCCATGGCAGGGACACCTTCCACTGCCCCAGGCTGCTCCAAGCCCCAATGTCCAGCCTGGCCTTGGACACTTCTGGGGATCCAGGGACAGCCACAGCTGCTCTGGGCACCCTGTGCCAGGGCCTCAACACCCTCACAGCCAGGAATTCCTTCCCAATATCCCATCCATCCCTGCCCTCTGGCACTGGAAGCCATGGCCTGTGTGCTGTCCCTGCATGCCTTGTCCCCAGTCCCTGTGCAGCTCTCCTGGAGCCCCTTCAGGCCCTGGCAGGGGCTCTGAGCTCTCCCTGGAGCCTTCTCTTGTGCAGGTGAGCAGCCCCAGCTCTGCCAGGCTGGCTCCAGAGCAGAGGGGCTCCAGCCCTGCAGCATCTCCGTGGCCTCCTCTGGACTGGCTCCAGCAGCTCCTTGCCTTTCCTGTGCTGAGGACCCCAGAGCTGCATGTGGGACTCCAGATGGGGTTGAACCAGAGCAGAGGGCAGAGTCCTCTCCCTAGACCTGCTGGCAATACCTCTTCAGATATCCTCAGGTTGACCCTGGCTGGATTTCAGGCACCCATCAAAGCAGCTCTCTCACTCCCCTCCACAGCGAACTGGGGACAGAAAATATAGTGAAGAATTCATGAGTTGCGATAAGATCTGTGAGAGATCCTTCACCAAATACCATCGTGGGCAAAACAAAGCTTGGGACTGTTATTTGAATTGATTAGCAACAAAATCTGAGCAGGATAGTGAGAAGTAAAAACAGACTTTAAAACATTTTCGCTTCACCCCTCCCTCCTCCCCCAGTGGTACAAGGAGACAGGGAATGAGGGTTATGGTCAGTTCATCACCTGATGGTCCTGCTACTGCTCAGGGAGAGGAGTTGGAGTCCTTCCCTGCCCCAGCATGTGCTTCCCTTTACACAGGCTTTCAATGGGGTCACAGCCTCCTCAGGCTGGTATGGGCTCCTCCAGGGGCTGCAGGTGCATCTCTGCATCCCTGTGCCTTCCATAGGCTGCAGGGCACAGCTGCCTCTCCATGGGGCTGCAGGGGAGTTTCACCTCTTGGCACCTGGAGCAGCTCCTACCCCTCCTTCTCCACTGCCCTTGGTGTCTGCAGAGTTGTTTCTCTCTTATGTTCTCACCCCGCTCTTCTCTGGCCACAATTACAACTTGGCAACAACTTTTTTCTTCTTAAATCCATTATCCCAGAGACATCACGATCATTCCTGATGGGCTTGGCCTTGGGGTCTGTCCTGGAGCTGGCTGGCCTTGGCTCTGCTGGACATGGAGGAAGCTGCTGGCAGCTTCTCACAGAAGCCACCCCTGCAGCTACCAAAGCCTGGGCATGCAAACCAAATAAATCTAGGTAAGAGCATTTTCCACCCACACACCCACAGGCAGGTGTGAAGCCCTCATGGACATTGGGATCTCCCATCTGTCAGCTTGTGCACCAAGTTGATGTCTTCAGGTTGGTCAGGGCTTGCTCTTGCAACCTGTGCCATAGTTACCCTTCTCCAAACCCAGCAGGATCTGTGCCAAAGGAGCACATGCTTGTCTGGCTGAAAAAAAGAAACCAACCCACCCTTGAGCCTATTTAGGGTGCCTGTGATTTATTATTTTCTTTATACAGTGCAAATGGGGAGTGCCTGTGTGGCAATACAAAGCAGGAAGAGAAATGCTGCTAAGTGCTGATTACTTCTTCATGTGGGCACAGCAAGGGTTCACTCAGAGGTCTGGGGAGAATGGCGTTTTTGTGATTCTGTAAATAGCTGCACTCAAAGGTGGTAATTTGAATTTCTCTAGTCCCTAATATATATATCTTATTTATATGTTATATATATATATTTATTAGCCTGGATAGATCCAGATAGATCCTTTGGCTCACCCAACCCTTGTATCTTGTTAGCAGGATGCTTCTGTTATCTTTTGAGATGAAAGGTGCCCCAGAAATGTAAACCACCGATGAACTGTGCTCCTTTTAGTGTAAAATGGTAATAATAAATACTGTCCTGCTGTTCCCCTCATCCCTTGTCGTCACAAAGCACTCCATAAATTGCACTCCAGCCTCTTGCATTCCAGCTGTTGTGTGTACCGAGACACAGCCGTGTGTGGGAATAAAAGAAATACTACCTTTGGGGTCACTGCTGATGTTACCCACAGGTTAATGCGAGTGGTTTGTATTTCCCTTCACTCCCCCTTTAATCCAGTCTCTGATCCATGTTGATCTGGAGGCTGAGTTCAGCCTGCAGCAGTTTATGCCTTTATCTCAGTTGAGTCCTAGTACCAGCTGGCACAGTGGCTGTCTTGTATCCTCCTGGTCTTGGCAGAGTCAGTGACCTGGTCTCTGCTCACTAGGCAGTAGATTGAGGCTCAGTGGAATCCTGGGTGTTCACCTGTCCTAAAAATGGGACAGAGTTGTGTTTTTGAAGGCCTTGCTTTGCTGCCTTTTCCTATGGATTTAAAGCTGCTGCCTGACATGATGCGATGCTCAGGTTTCCCTTTGGCAGGCACTGTTCCTCTCCTCCTGGGCTTGGGTCTTTGCTTATGGAGGAGAGTCTCAGCCATCCCTAAATCATGTTCTCCTTCTGTCAGCCACACCTCCTTCCCATCCGGCATCCGCTCAGAGGGTGAGTGTTTCGGAAGGGGGGATAAGTGTGCCTGAGCTCTGCAGTGTCTCCATGGGGAGCTCCTGGCTGCTCAGAACATCCTCTAGCTCCCTGATTGTCCTTCCCTCATCCTTGTGCTTTTGGCCCGGGAGAGAACATCAGCCAGTTAAGTCAGGTGCTGCCCAAGCACAAAAGTTGAAATTCCCCAAGTGAAATTAATTTTTGTTAGACATCCAAAACTCTTTTGTAGCTCTGAACCAAATTTATATTTTGGAATCATAAAATGGTTTGGTTTGTGAAGGCCACTTGTTATGGGCAGGGACATCCTCCATCAGACTGGGATGCTCAGAGCCCCATCCCACCAGGACTTGAGTGTTTCCAGGGATGGGACAGCCACCTTCTTTGGGGTCTTCTTTGTCCTCCAGAACTGGAAGGCAAAAGGTTTAGTTGATGCTCAGCTGCAAACTGGCCTCCACACTCATTTGTGGGCCTCAGGCAGATCTAAATTACCCAAATTCAGACTGGGCTCCCGAGATCTGGCTGCAGCCTGTGGGGCGATAACCTCCATCACAAAGGTCCAATCCAGCAGCCTGGATTATTTTAAAGCAGGTAAGTGGAAGAGCCCACTGAGATAAATGCTCAGGTAATCACACAGGTCCAAACTGTGAAACCACCTTATGTCATCAAAGCAATTTGAAAATCAATTTGATGTCTGGCAGGGAGGCAGACATGTCGGGTCCCTTCGGCGTTCATTAGCATTCAGGTGGCAGCACTCTGCCAAAGCTGCTTTTTCTGGGAAAGCTATTGAAAAAAAAAAATTAAAGGAGGGGGAAAAATTAAAATTAGGCATTAACCATAATTTCCTCTCATTAAGGGTAACAACAGCCCCAGCACCACTCTGGAATGGGGCTGGTTTATGGGTTTTCAAGATGGGGAAACAGAGTGCACACCACAGAAGTGAAGTGATGATCAAATAAGAAAGCAAATGAGGCTCCCCCCTCGTTTTTAACAAAGGCAGGAGCGGGGCCGGTGGCAGAGTGGTTTAACTGAGCAGTTAGAAAATTGGAGGTCAAAGCCTGACATGGCTATTGATGAATTGAGGATGTTGGAAGAAGAGTAGCAGACATCACGAGTGGGCTGTAGGGACTGAAACATGAAGCAAGATTAAAAGAAGTTAAGTACCTGGAGGTGGTGTGGCTGTGCAGCAGTGAGGTGAACCATAATTACAGTCACCACATGCTGCAGACTGGAGAGAGACCAAGGGAGAGAGGATCAGAGTGGGGTAAGGCAGAGGAAGGCGGGGGAAGACTCAGGGTTCTGAATCTCTTTGTTCCAGGTGTGTTTGGGCAGGTTGTGTGGTGCAACACCTGCTGGTCACCTCTTTTTTGCCATCTCCTCCTGAGTTTATTCTAGTTCATGCCCTGATGTTTCCCATACAGCCTCAGGTCATTAGTGAAGGGCTGGATTGTGCTCTGCTGGCTGAGGATGAGACTCAGGCAACCTCCTGTAAGCATCCTCATGGACATGGGGTTCGATGCTCGAAGGAGCAAATCCTTTGAAGCTCTGGCCTGGTGATTCATACCATGTGGGACATACTGGGCAGAGTACTGGGATAGAGCTGGCTTAGGGCTGGTAGCAGCTCTCAGGAGGGGCTTTCTGCCCGGTGTTGTCAGGCTCCCATTGCAGCTTTTCTTGCAGTGGTGTCACTTAGTTGCTCTCGCTTGATGAGGTCGCTTGTTTTCATGAAGACTTTATGAGCTTCATATATTCGTATCATCACGCCTCCCTTTGAAACTTCTGTGGAGATGATGCCCTGGGCAGGTGATGTACTGGAAATTGTAGGTGCAGAGACTTGCATGCATTTTTTTTATTAAGCTTTCTGGTTTACAGAGGCAGGCTCTAAATGAATCCCTAACGACTGTGACTGCAAAATTATCTCCATGAATCCAAGCGTAGCAGCACCTTCCTGAGTCTGCAGGTAGCCTGAGACAGTAAAATAATGGGTGAGCACTTCTGCCTCTTACCAGATGCTTCAGGGAGCTCAGCTTGGTGACTTTGCCTTGATTGGTCTTGACTAACTTTTCCCCTGATGATTATTTTGGTGTCTTAAGTGACAAAGAGAATGGACTAAGGAGTGGCGTTGTGGGGGTTGTAACTGGGTGACCTTTAAGGTTCCATCCAACCCAGACAATTCTTTGATTCCATGGTTCTAAATCTCCTTCCAAAGCCTGCTAGTGCCATACTTTCCCATGTTTGCAGTGGTTGCATGATCATTTAATTGACTGAAGCCGTGTTTGCATGTAACATTTCTCATCTGGCTTCTCAAGGCAGCAGATCTGAGACCTGGCTTTTTCTCTGTCCCATCAGCAATTCTTGAACCATAAAGTGGGAGAGGGTCAGATTTGTTAGAGGACTAGGAATAATTTGAAGTGCTTAGATTTCTTCAGAATAATGATCTTGCCAGAGACCCTAACGACCCGGGTGATGAGACATCTGCAGTGATAGAAGACACACCAGTGATGGTAGAGCCATGCCATGTGGTTGCCACCCTGCTGCAGATGGGTGGATGCTTTTAAACAAATTAATCCTGAGGGTGCCTGCAATCTCTATGCAGCCAGACACTCCTGGGATAAATCCTGGACCTAATTCTGAGCTGTCTGGCATCTCATGTAGTCATCCAGCTTCCGCAGAGCAGGGACAGGGAGCTGCCTCACTGGTGTTTGACTGCGAGGCACTGAGGGACTGGACCTTTTGCATGTGTCTGAGCTGGGCAGACGCGAGTCTTGAATCAAATTAAAAAACACAGCAACTTGTGAGTTCGTTAGACATGACTAAGGGCTGCTTGGGTTAATGGAAAAGTTGAGCAGGGCTTAATTGTTCCTGCATAAAGAGCTCATGGAGGAGCTGTGGAGGCCATGGGAGGGGATGAGTGTGTAAGGTGTCGCTTGGGTGCTTGTAGGGTGGGAGGGAGTAGATAAGCCAGCATCACTTTGGGAAAAATACAAAACTAAGACTCAGAAGCTTTTATTGTGAGGGCTCTTGGTGCCAGAGCAGCTGCAGCAGGGAGCTGGCCTGGGATGCTGCGGTACAATTTTTTTTTTTTTTTTTTTAACACATTTGCTTTATACAGGGGGATTTAGTGCCAAATGAGATACCATGTGCTGGTGACAGTCTTGCTGTGTGCCATGTGGCTGGCATGGAGCCCCTGTGTAAGTGCTGGTGAGTGGGAGGTTGTCTGTGTGCCTGCAGACCCCTGGCAGCTGAGTGCTCCTGCCCACATGGACTGAGCCACAGGTCCCCAGGGCTGCTGTGGAAGTTGGGCAGTGACACAAAGAGGGTCAAGAACTTCCTCCCTAAGGCAGTTTCCCATGGTCTTCTCCAGGCATCCTAGGATCCTACAATAGCTTATGTTGGAAGGGATATTAAGGATCACCTAGTTCCATGCCCCTGGCATGGGTAGGGACACCTTCCACTAGACCAGGTTGCAATGACAGAGCCCAAAGGTGGAAGGTAAGGGGTGGGCAGCCTTCAAATCTCTCAACAAAGCCTCTTCCCTCCTCCCCAGCCACTCCATCCCATGAAAAGATGTGTTTGTGCCTTCCACTTTCCTGTTACTTAAACCCCTGGTCTCCATGACCAGACTCACCTCTTTGTTTGTGCATCACTTGCTCTGATTTGTTTTGCAGCTATTTGGGAAGGTGGGAGAAGAGGCCAAGAAGACAGAAGGAGTTGGGTGGGAAAGGCATCACAGTTGTTGGAGTGAGTGGTCAGATCCCTGCTGTTGCCCCGAGGGGAGACAGGGACACCAGGCTGAGTGTGGGGAGCCCCAGCCAGCATCCACATCCCTCCATCACAGCTGTGAGGAGTTAAGGAGAGTAAGTAAGTGTTAGTAAGTGTTTAGTAAGTGTTACATCAGCACAGAAAAACATGCTTGATGCAGAAACATCCTGAGGTGAAATAAAATTTTTATGTGCCTTTTCTTTTTCTTTCTCCCTCTTTTACGCCTCGGTAGCACACACTGAAGTTGTCTGGGTGGATCTGATCTCAGCGCTTGGGTCATTTTATGACTGTTCTTGCTGTTTTCATGGGAGTCAAGTGATTTATGTGCATCTTTGCAGATCTGGGCCTTTAACTAGTATCGAAGTGCACACCCACACATGCCACTATGGCAACATCTAATAACCCCAGTGTAGAAAAATATTTCCTTTTCATTGTAGCAGTTAAGCTGGAATTTCTGAGAGGACTGATGGCATGAAGTGCCAAACTCCCACCCAGGTAAATAAGAGTTGAGCATGTTATTCTTTCCAATTCCCTTTTTGACGAACTCATTGGAGCGTGTCTCTGCTGATGGTAGATTGTGTGGGGAGAGGAGGCAGCTGGAGCCTGGGTGGCTTCCTCACAGCCATTCTTGCTGGTACTTTGGAGCATTTAGGCATCACCCCAGAGCTCATGTGCTGGGATAAGCCTTCTCACCCGTGCTGTGCAGAGCAAGTAGGTGCTGGATGAGGAAGATGCTGAGATCTGTCCCCAGCTTTCTTCGATAACTGAGTCACCCCAGGGCGACTTGAGCTCTATTTTGGCAGCTCTGGCTCCTAACCCTGCTGCCTTTAAGGGCTGTGTCTTCCCCTGGAGGAGGTTTTGCTCTGTGGTGATGATGGTGAGATGCCTTCTGGTCCTAGGCTGGGCTCCTGGTCTTCAGCAGTCAGGTTCCAAATGCTCACTGTGTTCCAATGGTGCCAGTTTGGTACCGGGACTTAAGATCTAGCAGAAGCATTTGGCCCCAGAATGTTGCCTCTTCCTGGGTCACACTGGAGGATGTTATGTGTGGATACCTGAGGGAGATGCATGAAGGTGTTTTGAAGCCAAGGGGAGAGAGGGGAGGAATTAAATAAAAATAAGAGAATGTTTGTCCCCCCCAGCCAGCAAAGCAGGATTAATGAAATTCTGCAGAGGGCAGAGGGAGGGCAGGGACACAGTCAGCAAAAATGGATCTGAATGGCTGTAACATAAATATGGAGGGGGTGGAGGAAGCTGGAGACACTGCCCTGCAGAATTAGCTCAACATTGACTGTATTTGAAGCCCCTGCTGGCCTCAAAGGCCCTCATTCAGTACCCACTTTGTTTCAACAATTGGAAAGACGAAAGAGCATCTGTCATGCAAATTGTATGGTAGGACAGATGCCCAGTGTGAGGTTCTGCACTGGCAACCAGTGGTTCACAACAAACAAACAAACAAAAAAAAGTCCCTTTCAGTGAAGAGATCTGCCGTTGGGTTGTCTCCAAATGCCTGTACATTGACAGAGTAAGGTTTTTTTCCTCAGGGTGTCCCTCCAGAGCTGGGCTGTGCAGCAAGAGAAGCTGCTCTGCTGTGTGCATCATGAGTTAATTACCAACTTCTAATCACATTTGGTGTGGCTGTCTAACAGGCCATGTCCTGTCTGTCACTGTGACATGGTAAAGCCTGGTGAAAAAGCTGAACTTGCTGATCGTTCTGGGTTTTCCAGAGCAGCTGTGGCTGCCCCTGGATCCCTGGAAGTGTCCAAGGCTAGGTTGGAAGGGGCTTGGAGCAGCCTGGGATAGTGGAAGGTGTCCCTGCTCATGGCAGGGGATTGGACTGGGTCATCCTTAAGGTCCCTCCCAACCCAAACCATTCCATGATCTGTTAAGGAACTCCTGCAAAAAGTTCTGGAGTGCTTTCGAGGAGAGTCATGGAACAGTTTGGGTTGGAGGGAATCCTCAAGACCATGTAGTTTCAATCCTGCTGTCATGGGCAGGGACATCTTCAACAACATCAGGTTGCTCAAATGTGCATCCAGCCTGGCTTTGAGTGTTTCCAGGGTGGGACGTGAACCCTTTCTCTGGGCAGCTTGTTCCTGGGGATGGGTTGGGCAGCAGAATTCCAAAGGCTGATCTGATGCCCTTAAGTCTATGATGATGCTCCTTCTTTGCCACTGGATAAATGTCAGCTCCTGTTACAGAGTGCAGGAAAAGAAGAGATCCCAGATGGCCTCTCAGTTTGAAATTTCAGATGGATAGGAAAAATAGCTTTTCACTCCTACCTACTCATCTTATGCAGGGATTTATCTGTTTGGGGGAAAAGCCACAACGGCATCTTGCCTTTATTCAGGGCACCTCCCTGTGCCACGGTGAGAGGGATGGGAAGGATGGCAGTTCCTGCTCACAGAGTGCCTGAGGAGAAATATTTTCCGAATTTTCTTAAAATGCATGATAAAAACAGACTTTGGGATCAGTACTGCTGAAGCATCAGTGACAGGGAGCACTGCTGGAAGTGGAGGCAGGATTTCATGGGAGAGCATGTGCTTGGTGGGTGCTTTCATGTTTTAGTCCAAGGCAGGGTAGATCCAGTGGATCCTCATGGAGGGGATTGTGGGCTGTCCTCTCAGAGGTTAGGACTGCTGGAGGAACAACCCTTCTGATGGAATAATGAGAAAATGAGCAGATGACTCTCTAAACAAGTTCTGTAGGCACTTGCTTGGAAAGCAAAGGATTGATTTCTCCTCTTGAGGGCTTTCAGATGCTCCTCTGTGTTTAGCTTTGCTGGACAAGTTTAAAGGAAAATGTTGAGAAAGATGAAATTTCCTATTCAGTCCTCTCAGTTCATTCCCTGAAGCTGGAGGAAGGCTCCCTGCAAGGTCAGTGGCAGCTCCTGCAGTAGCGTGATGGACTCATTTCTCTTTCCCCCCACCACCTCCAGGTCTCCAGGCCCTGCTGTCACAGCTGTGCGAGTGGCAAAGTGCAGATGCTCGTGGTTTGTTGTTTTTTGTTGGGTTTTTTTTTTTTTACGAGCTGGCCCAGCCTTGTGCCATCCCCCAGCTTTGGCAGAGCAAGGCTGCAGCTCCACACACACGGCATCTGCCGGAGAGCCCAGGGGGCTGGCAGGGCATGAAAGGGAGCTGCGAGGCCAAGCTGGGGTGGATGCTCTGGATGCAGCCTCGGGAGGGGTTTGGGAGCGTGTTCCTGGCTTTTTTTTTTCCCCTTCTTCTTCCCCCGTGTCTGTTTGTGTTGGATGTCCTGGCAAATTGTGCCCTCTGCAGATGGGCTTTGACCTTGGCTGCCACCCAGCTCTGCTGGGGCAGGTAGGGATGGGAAGGGATTCACAGCCTTTGAGACCGCTCAGCCCATGGAGCATTTTCTAAATATGAGCTCTGATTTATGCCTGGTAACTACCTTTTTCCACTGTAAAGGAAAAAAAAAAGTAAAATTGGTAATTTACTTTCCCAGGGTAGTGGGAAATTGTACTTACTTGAGCTTGAGGTAATTTCAGCTGAGCTTGTTGAAATCTCTGATCCATCCCAAGGCTCCTGAGTTCAGAAAATAAAAATAAAATAGTGATAACAATCCCAGTGTGCCCCGTGAAAGACAGAATGGGGAAATAGCAGGAGTTTGGGGAGTTTTTTATCTTGTTCATGGATGTGCTTGATGGAAAATAAAGGCAGTACAACTTTAAGGCTTTGCCTGCAGCTAAATATAAGGGTGTGCTGGCTCCACCCTGCTGCTCTGTTAGGGATACAGGCATTTATTTTTCTGGGGTGGGTTTTTGCTTTATTTTTTT
This sequence comes from Rhabdornis inornatus, assembly GCA_013397075.1. Classification (NCBI taxonomy): domain Eukaryota; kingdom Metazoa; phylum Chordata; class Aves; order Passeriformes; family Rhabdornithidae; genus Rhabdornis; species Rhabdornis inornatus. Next base: position 188,860 of record VWZS01010429.1, on the reverse strand, counting down.
CCCTTCTCTCTTTTTTTTTTTTTTTAATTTTTTTTTGGGTGAATCTCCACCATGGAATAGCCGACAGTTTAAGAGAGTGGTCCTGGAGGGTGCAGGAGAGGTACCTCCTAACATTCTCCCCATGGAAAGTTAAAGGATTGGGACTGGACCAAATTTCAACTCTCGTGTAAGTTCTGCGTGCTGTTGTCTGATGGGGAGGTGAGGATGGCAGGGACGAAATCTTGGGGCAGCAAGTCTGTTTTAACCTGACTTTCCTGAGCCCCCAACCTGCTTGGTGTTAAGCCAACAGCCAGGCTAGCCTGGGGAAACTGAGCTTTGTGGCGTGGGGATGGTCAGTTCTGAGGAGATGATTATTCTTTTCTTAATTTTTTTTTTTTTTGGTGAAAACTCTGTTGGTGTTGTTAAAACTCGGAGAGGTGGTGGCAGGGTGTGTTTTCAGCCAGCATTTGCTCAGTCTAAACTTATTTTTCCTCTAACTTTCTGTTTTTGAAAGAGAAGCCAGTTTCATCTCCGTTTTTTGTAATCATCTGCTTATTTTATTAGCTTTTTCCAAAAGGCTGTATTTCCCCCGATGCCTGGCCACCTGTTTTGTATGAGCTGCTGAAGGTCTGAGCTCTTGCTCCGCGTGTGCAGAGCAGATTTCTTTCAACAAGCCAAAAGAAACGGCACAGCTATAGACTAAAAAGGGCAAAAAAACCCACATGCTGTGCTATTTTGGTAGTAGCAAATTATGCGTCCTACAAATTACCATTGGTTATGAACATTGTCCGTCTGTCTGGATGACAATGTCCTGCTTTCAGACCACTGCTAATACGTTTAGAATTAGGATAATACTCATTGAACTCCAAAGCGGCTCCTCTTTTCTTTGCCCTGATTTATTCCTACCAGCAAATGTCACATGCAAGTGGAAGTTTTATGGCTGGATAATTCACAGCCTGCTGGGCATCTTATTAGGAAGGGCTCAGACTTTTAAAAAAAGAGTGACTCGAGGTTGTTCTTTTAGTGTTGGGAGAGTATCAATTCTCTAGGTTTTCTTGCTTGCTGACTTCCTCTTTTAATTTTTTTTCTTTTCTTAACCTCACCCTTTTTTGTTTACTTTTTGTTCTCCCTTTCTCCTTCCCTCTTTGCTTTCTCACCCCTCTTTTCTTTCCCTCCTTGTTCTTTTCCCCCTTTTCCTTTCCCCCCTTTTCCTTCCCCCTTTTCTTGTCTCCCATTTTCTTTCACCCATTTTATTTTCCCGCTTTCCTTTCCCTCTTATCTTTCCCTCTTATCTTTTCCCNTCTCTCTCTCTCTCTTTCTTTCCTTTCTTGTCTTTCTGTCTTCTTTTCTTTCCTTGTTTCTTTCCTTCTTTCCTTGTTTCTTTCCTTCTTTCCTTGTTTCTTTCCTTCTTTCCTTCTCTCTTTCCTTCTCTCCTTCTCTGTCTTTCTCACTCTCTTTCACTCTCTCTCTCTTGCTCTCTTTTTCCTGTTTTTTCAATTTTCCCTGTTTTGCTTCCTATTTTATTTTTACTTCTTTCTCTCTCATTTTCTCTTTTCTTTCACTTTCATTCTTTCCAGTGAAGCACAAGTTGACCCGAGGGCTTGCTTGCCTTTCCTTCATGAACATCAGCTCTGAAGTCTGACTTCGAACCCAGTGAGGACTGTGGTACTGTAAACCCTGTAAGAAATAGATGAGGATTGTAAATAAGCATTTCCCCACTACAGTACCACAAGCATACTCACCATTTGATGTGCCTTGCAGAGGTGGTTCATGCCCACATCTTGACCTGTGGCTGATCTTTTTAGGCAGTGTAGAGTGAATATCCTAAGCAGATATTTCCAGATGTGATGTTGCATGGGGGTTCGTGGGCAGGGCTGGGAGCAGGGCAAAGCCTGTGGTGCTCCAGCTCAGTGATGGGGTGAATCCCAGCACAGGAAGCCCATCAGGCAGCTTTGTCCTCTCCTACAAGTCCTCTCTGGACCAGAGTGTCCCCTGCAGCAACGCCGAGGGCAGATTATGCCCCTTCCAGCTGTGAGGCTTGAGAACAGATGGTGTCTTGTTCCACTTTCACACCACCCTTGGCTTCCTTTCCAATTTTCCTGAGTCACCTTTTTCACAAAAGGGATTGAAAGGATGAGACTGGCTCGTCCATGGGGGCAGGTAGCTTTTCCCCTCCTGTGCTGCCTGGCACATTGCTGTTGGAGAGTGTCTGGCTGGCGTTTCTGCAGCATCTCTGTGCTGTAACGTGTCTGTGCTTCTTCTCTCCGGGGTTTTCCAGTGCCAGTTATCTGTGCCAAGCAGGAGACAGGAGGTGAGCAGCTTTACTGACTGTCTGGGGGAAAACAGTGCTGTGGCCTTGTTTTGTGTTGGGTGGATTCAGGCGTTGCTCCATAATGAATTAAAAGAATGCTTACTTCCTTCTCTTCCTCCCACTTCTTCCTCTCCTCCTCATCCTCTTCTGCTTCCTCTCCTTCACTTCGCCTTTCCTTTTTTTCCTTCTCATCTGCCTTCTGCTTTCTCCACCCTTTCCTTCCTCTCCACCTTTTCCTTCTTTCCCTTCCTTTCTTCCCCTCTTTTCTTCCCCTCCTTCCTCTCCTTCTCCTGCCTTTCGCCCATTCTTTTCTCTCCTCCCTTCCTCTCCTTCCTCCTACTTCATCTCTGTCACAACCATTACCCCATGCTGTTGCTGCTGCAGGATCCAGATGCTGCACAAATCCAGAGCAGCGTTCCCAGCTCTGGCTGCCATGTCCACGACCCTTATCCCATGCCAGAGCTCTCTCTCCATTGCACTGCAGAGGCAGCTTTTGCAGAAGGGAGAGACTCCAGAGCATCCCAGCAGAGGGCTGGAGATGTGGGACCCCAGGAGCACTTTTGGAGGCTCCTCTCTTCAGGTCTCAGCAGTGTTTGTTGCCAAGATCAGTCCCACTGTCACCCTCCAGTTGCTGCTAAGGTGTCGCAGGGCTTTGGGTGGCCAAACAGGGCAGCAGCCCTTTATCTCCTGATTACACCCATGGGTACAAGAAAGGTGTGAAACTCACTCCATCATTGTGCAGGTGCTTTCAGAGGGCTCTGTGCACAGGGACCCATTTTCAACAGCTTTTATCCACTGCAGGGTGAGTGCAGTGTTGGCTGGGCTGCATCCTCAGATGTTCAGGAGCTGCTTGGGGTGGTGTTTCATTTCATAAAACCCAAGTGCTGTGCCTGGAAAGACAGATTGCTGCCACAGCATAAACAAATCTATTGAGCCTAGGCAGCCAGCACATTCACCATGTGCAGCGTGTGTGTCTCTCCTCCCCTATTGTGCTTTGCTGTCCAGACTGAGAATGGCTTGGGCATTGAGGGAAAGTCCTGTCGGGAGTGAAGGAGCTGGGGAGGCTCAGCCTGGAGAAAAGGAGGCTCAGGGGGGACCCTGTGGCTCTGCACAACTCCCTGACAGGAGGGGACAGCCAGGGGGATTTGGGATCTTATCCCAGGAACAGGGACAGGAGGAGAGGACATAGGCTGCGCCAGGGAATGTTCAGGTTGGACATGAGGAATTTTTTCACGCAAGGGGTGGTTAAAAAATTGGAAGGGACTTTCCAGGGAGATGTTGGGAGTCCCCATCCCTGGAGGTGTCCAGGGAAGGAGGCCTGGATGTGGCACTCAATGCTCTGGGCTGGTGACAATATGGGGATCAGGCATACCTTGGACTTTATGATCTTGGAGCTCTTCTTCAACTGAGATGATTCTGCGATTCCCTGACTGCTGCTCGCTCGCTCTCTCTCTCTCTCTCGGGGATGTGTATAGGTGGTGGGTGCCTGTTACTTAAAATGATCCCCACATGTGTCCCACAGAGCTGGGACTGGCATAAGAGGGCAGTACAGCTTTGTCAGAACCTTTGTCATTCTGTCTGCCTCAAACCCCTGGAGCAGGAGTGAATCTCCTCTCCTCCAGGTGGTTTTGAAGGAGCTGTGTAATGAATTTGGATGTGTAAATCCCTTCTTACAGGTCCCTGAACTTGTGGCAGTGGATAGGAATTAAAGGCTGTTTTTGTTGAGGGATTGATGAGCTGTGGCTGATGCTCCTCTTTTATATGCCTTTTCCATCGCCTAATGGGAAGGGTGCAGTGGCCACTGGCAAACTGAGCAAAAGCTCTGCAGAGCACCTGAGAACGGCTGTGTCTGTGTGTGTATGGGCTGCAGAGGGGGAATGCACACCCATTGGGGGCTTAGCAGTGCTTAGAAATGGAAGTTCTCCTTTGGAAGCTTGTGTGAGCACCATTTCCCGGGAGTTGCCTAATTTAAAGCATCTTTGCTCTGTTTTGTCCTATCCATTATTTTCGGCTGTCAACATTAAGTGCCACAAAGACCCTGTAATAGGCTTCTTTCTGCTTCCCTCTAATAATCCCAGAAACAGTCACTGGCCCCTTTGTCTGAGGCTCTGTGATGGCTCTCAGTGTTCAATTTGCTGGAGAGGAACCACTTTGTGGAACAGTAGGACAATCAGTGAGGCAGTGGCTCAAGTGCTGCCATCCTCCCTTTGAAGAGGCTGGAGAGGAGCGAGATGGAATTGTGTTTTGCCCATCATGGTTAATGACTTCTAAGAAAAGCTTCAGTGACAGCTCAACGAAAGTGATCCTGGCTTACGAAAATAGGTGCATTTAATTTGCCCCAGAGTTTGTTGGGGTTTAGAGTGATCCTTGGAGCTGAAGGAGAATAGTGGGATTTGGTGTTCAGGTCTGGCTTAGGACTCAGAGTCTGTGCCCAGCTGGAGGGTCCAAGCCTTATGTGTCAAGGCCAGGATGAAGTCCAGCAGAGGTGTTGCCAGATTTTCTTGGCTTTTTTAGGCATTGGTAGGATCCAGTGAAAGCTTTGAAAAGGAGAAAGGTGAAACAGCAGGGTCCTGTCAATGCTGTGGATCCATCTTTGGCAGTCCTGAACTACACCAACATTTCTTACATGTCCTCAGGGATACCTGCTTTGGGCTGGGGGTGAACCAGAAGGCTTCTTGAGGGCTCTTCCACTACTTGGATGCTACGGTCTTGATGTCTTCCGTGGGGCTGTGCAAGGCATCCCATGCCTAACTCAGCACAGACTGAGGAAAATTTACCTTGGTTTCTTACTCCTCATCTTTTACTGAAGTGGAGGAGCAGCAAGTGCCACGCACTGCATGAAATATCTCAAAATATCCAGCTATTCCATACTGATTTTGTGCCAAGCTTTCCTTATCATATTTGTGCTGCTGCCCTTAGCCCTGCCCATCTCCTGCCCCTTTTGTCATCAGTTCTTGTTCCAGGTCTGCCCTCTCAGACACCAGCCTGGTTCAGAAATTCCCCTGGTCAAGGGGTGAGCTCAAGGCAGCGAAAAGTACCCTGATTACAGCTAGAAGTAGCCTAACAGTGCTGCACTGGGGATTAGAAGACTGTTTGTCTTTATTGGTCAGGAATGGCTCTGTGACAGCCTTATTCTAGAGATGTTAGGGAGAGTAAAGGTGTGAAGATGGAGCTTGATGTGGTTTTGAGGAGCTCCTCCATGCACTGCGTGTGATTCCTTTCTTGTTCAGCCTTCTGGTCCTGGGTGTGAAAGGCACCAAGATGGGGGGAGTCAGGGATGGCTCAGAAAACAGGTGAAGAAGGCTAATATTTCAGCTTTTCTATAAGTTCATAAACAAATAAGCTATTACAGTGGGAACATAAATAATGAAGAGAAAAATAACTTTCCAAGTAAGTGTTGCAAGGAGAAGTAAGTTTGATTTTTAAATTTGAGCTGTGCATGCAGAAGCACAGGATGGTTGCTTCTGAGTCTGTTTATCCTGGAACTTAATTCCTACAGGGGCCATTGTCAGGTTTGTTTTTTTTTTTCGTTGGTTTCATGTTGACTGGTACTACATTTAATCTGCCACCACTCTGCTCAGTCTCTTTGCCTGCTGCTTGGCTTTCTTGAGTCCTGCTGGAGTGTCTGATGGGTTTTTGTGGCCTCGAAGCCTTATTCCACTCCGTGCTAAGGACAGCAGCTTTAGGAATGAAAAACCAGTTTCAAAATGCTATTAAAGAAAAGCTGTTGGTGTAACATGATTTTTGCTCAGTCCCATATGGCCTGGGGGGGGTCCTAGGCTCATTAGAAAAACCCACTTAAAGTGTGCTCTGCCTCACGAATGTCCCACAAATATCCCCTCGATGTTAGCCGTGGCCCATAGCTGCACCTGGGTTCTTTCCATGAAGTCCCAGGTCTGCAGTTGGGTGGAAAGCTAAAAATCCAAGGAAAACTGTCATGACAAAATCCAGGCTTGTTTTAGCCCATTTGGTTGTGGAAAGAAAAGTTGCAAACTGGACCTCTGAGCAGTCCCAAAGGAACAGACAAACAATGTGTTAGAAGAAGGGGAAAAAAAAATTAGAAAAGAGCTGGAAGTGTTGAAGGCAGTCTCATGGGTTTGGGATGGTGTGAGCACTCGGCTCTGGCCAGGGCTGGCAGTGAAGCAGAAGCTGTGGTCGAGGAGAGAACTCGCCCTTGGGCTCTTCCTCGGAGTCAGGGAAGGTGGATTGTTTTCCGGGGATGAAATTTCCTGTTGGAAAATTGAATGCTTCCTTCTCTCCCTTGTGAATGGGACACCCGGGAAGCGAAGCACGCTGGTTCCAATTACCAGCACAGCCAGCTCAGGTGCTGCAGTCAGTCAGGAATTTATACCTTTTCATACGTTCTAGAAAGGATAAAAATGTTTTTTTTTTAAGTTTTTTTTTTAATACTTTTTTTTTCAAGTTTTTTTTTTAATTCTTTTTTTTTCTTTTTCAATCTATGTAATGAATTCAAAGCAGGAGCCCAGCCAGACTGCTTTTGATTTGTTCCCATATTAATGTTTTATGTCTGAATATGTGCCTGATCACTCAAATTAGTCAAACTTGCTACTGCAGTTGAGCCCAAAAAAATGGTCCCAAGCAATGCAGGTTCATTGATAGGGCTGGAGCACCTCTCCTGTGTAGACAGTCTGGGAGAACTGGGATTGTTCAGCTTGGAGAAGAGAAGGCTCTGGAGAGACCTTGCTGTGGCGTTTCAGTACTTAAAGGGGGTTTATAAGGAGAACAAAGCACAGAGTTTTTAGTTGTGATAGAACAAAGGGTGATGGCTTTAAACTGAAGAACAGGGGATTCAGACTAGATGTAAGGAAGAAATTTTTTGCTGTGAGGATGGTGAGGCTTTGGCACAGAGTGCCCAGAGAAGCAGTGGGTGCTCGATCCCTGGGAGTGACCAAGATGAGGCTGGACAAAGCTTGGAGCAACCTGGGACAGTGAAAGGTGTCTGGAATCCCTTCTCCAGACCTTCCCCTGCCTGTGTGGGCAGGGTGGATGGCCCAAATTACAGGCAGTGCTGGCAGGGACTGGTGTGAGCTGTGGCTGCAGATGGGGCTGTAGGCTCCAGCTTTGCATGATGCCTTCTGCAGAGACCTGGCAGGGCACAAAGACCTTGTTAAGGCAGCCAGTTTGACTACAAGTGCACATCTCTTCCAGAGCACAATTGACTAAGTGGTGCTGCTCCAGGACCTAGCTATTGCACTCCCACTTTCCTGTTGATATTTAAAATAAGAGCATACATCTCTTCTGTTGTTTCCATCCAGGGTTGCCTGCAGCTCTTCAGGCAGGATCTCCACTTTCATACAGGGTTGGTTACACAAAGCCTCAACGGAGGCAAAACTTGCCCTGCAGTCTGAGACAAGCAGGCAGACCGTGGAATCACAGAACCATTTACAATGGAAAAGGTAACTCTGAGATCCTTGAGCCCAGCCATTCCCCCAGCACTGCCAAGGGCACCACTGACCCATGTCCCCACACAGCTTTTAAATCCCTCCAGGGATGAGGACTGCTGTGGGCAGCCTGTGTCAGGGCTGGGCAACACTTTTCATTAAGAAGTTTTCCCCAATATCCCATCTAAACCTGCCCTGGTGCAATTTGAGGCAACTTGATCCCTCTCTTCCTATCCCTTGTTCTCTGGGAGCTGTGGGGAGGGAGAAGATCTGCCTCCTCTCTCAGGCTTCTTTTCTCCAGGGGTAACTAGCTGGAGGAGAATGAAAAAATACACAAAGCAGCTCACAGTGTGTGGAAGTGTTGCATCTACACGTGTGTGATTGCAGAGGATTCCCGTTGTAGGTTGTGTTACTGGGAGTACACGGTCATTAGGAGTAAGCTGGAGTGGGAACACCTGGAGGGCCAGAGTTAAGGGTGATTATGCAGCCCAGCCCTGGCTTTTCTTCACTTTGGAGAGCTGCACAGCATAAATTTCATTATAGGCTTATATACAGCTAATTGGCATGTAGTTTGATATGCAAATAAAACCATATGAATATCAAGAGAAAGACTTAAAGCTGTGCTTTCCACTGTCATGCTACCATCCTTGCTTTTCTGGTCAGTCTAATCTGCTCGATTGCTCCTTTCATCATCTTGTGTTTTGAAGGCATGATAACTCTTTCAAAGAGCATTGTCAGACGATATTAATTAGTTCATTTTTCTGCATGGAATGTAAACACGAGGGTGGAGAACCCAAAGCCCTGAGGATCCAATGAGGTGTGTGGCCAAGTAATTATTTTGGGGTAATGCAGAGATGTGGCCTGTACTCAGTCTGTAAAGGCAAGAAACAGGTTTCCTACCAGAGACAGTCAGTTTATGCTAAAGACTGAAGTGAAATTTTCTTGATGTGGGCACTAGAGCCTGTGTCATAGACACACTATAGAGATGGCATTTCCAGACTGAGCTTTCTAAGCCAAAGATGCTACTGGCAGTGGTGCTGAAGTAGGTTTAAATTCAGTTTTTGATTAAGAATATTAAATAAAATATTTCAAGAATGAAAGAAAGCATGGAGAGACTCAATATTTTTATGTTGAAGGAAAATTGAAGGTGTAAATTTGTTAGCTGGTAGCACCAAGTTTCACTCCTGACTTGGGGCTACCTGAATGCCTCTCATGTGGTTCACACTGAGAACCAGATTCACTGGGATTTTTGTGTTATGATCATGGGTGAATATCTTTATTTTATTTTTTTTTAAATTTGCTTCCTGGATTCCAGTCCTCTTAGTAATGTGTTCAGCGTGGACTTGTTAATATATCCCAACAGGAGCAACCCTACTTAGGTTTTCTTTTCGGAGTAAGGATTAGGGAACATCCCTTAGCCCTTCTTTTTCTTCCCTCTACTTTTCTGTTTTTTTCTTTTTTCCATCCTTCTCCTTCAGGGCTGAACTCCACTGATTCGTGAGTTTTTGCAGGGGCAGAGGAGCCTGAAGGCTGCAAACTAGTCTGGTCTCCAGGTGCTGTGTTTTTTTCTCAGGTCCCTTGAGGTGGGAGGAGGCCTGGAAGTTTTCTTCTTTTTTTTTTTTTTTTTTAAGTTTGTTTTTTTTTTTTTTTTGAAGTTTGTTTTTTTTCATTTGGTTGGGGTTTTTTTGTTGTTGTTGTTTTGTTTTTTGTTTTGTTTTGGTTTTTTTGTTTTTTTGTTTTTTTGTTTGATGGATGCTTCACACTGGGATAGTGGAAGGTGTCCCTGCTTGTGGCCCTTCCAACCCACACCATTCTGTGATTCTGTGAGCTGTGTCATTATGCAGCAGAATGCAGATTGATACTAAGGGTTTTCTTTGGTTTTTTTTTTTTCTTTGTTTTTTTTTTTAATAAAATATGTTTTGCCATACCTGTCCAGCCAGATAATCACAAAAATGCCTCAAGGAGGAAGAGAGATGGCATTCACCATCAGCTGGGGATCTGTAAAACGCCGTGTATCACGAGATTGTCAGTGAAGCCACGACACTGGCAAAGCTTGGCAGAGGATTTTTTGCTGGGGCTGGTGGTTTCCTTGCCTCACTGGATAAAATAAAACCTGCCAAAGCAGCGGCAGCGAGCTCCCATCTATCTGTTCTCATACTCCCAGCCGCTTCTGCCTGAATTATTCATGCTCCATAAGTGATCTGCAAACAGCTCCTGTGATCTCCCTGTGATCTGTGGGTATGCCAGACTCACCCCTGCTTAGGTCAGGGCATTTTCTTGTTTCCTTCCCCGCGGTGGGGAGTCTGTGGGAATCTCCAGATTCCACACCGCCTCTTTCTGATTAACCCAGACGAGTATTTATTATTTACGTGGCAGGATTTGTTCAGCTGTCCCAGGCACACGGTATTATCAGTGGATAAGCAGGAAGACTCACTGCAAACATCTGTAGTTGTTGCTTGACAAATCCTGTTTGTATAAATAATATTAAGGAGCTGCAGAGGCTGTTGTAGAGTAAATACCCTTGTGACTGAAGGCAGCACTGCCAGCTTTTCACCTGTGTGTGCATCTCAATAGAGATTTACTGGGCTGTTTTATACATACATATATATACATATAAAATACTTCAGTTAATTTTTTTAGATTAATGGTCCCTTCCAACCCAAATTATTCTGTGACTCCAATATATATCTATTTATCTATGTTTTATGTATTTGCCTTTTTTTCACAAGCTCTTCTCCTGTGTCTATTTCAGCTTTTAATTTTTTTCTACCGATTTGGTCATGGAAGCAGTTTGGCAAAACCAGTGAGAAGGGCAGTTTATGGGCAGGTGATTGGCAGGTATTCCCTGTGCTCTGCTATCCGTATCATTAATTTAATGGGCTGTGGGCCCACCTCTTCCACCACCACACCCACCCCAGGTACATTGTGGATCTGCCTCTCTCTCTCTCTCTCTCTCTCTGTGTC